>CM014732.1:37296404-37377278 GCA_004329165.1 Spatholobus suberectus
GACATGTACAGGTGGAGCTTGGAGTCACGTGCAAGAAGATGTAGTCTAGTTTATATTGTTTTTTGTATTCCTCTTTATGTTTTATTCGACACCTTCGGGTGATAGATGAGTTATATTAGGCGGTATTTTTTCTCATTATATTGTTCATATATAATATTTAATTATTTATGAGTCGCTTTAACATGTTTCATGTTTTTAAGTCTTTCTTTTTTGTTCTTAGAAAGCTAGGCTTGGTTACGGTAATACCCCTTAGGGTGTACAATGATTGCATGCTATGTTCCTAAATTTACGCATGTACATGTGGTACGAACTTAAACTTATCGAAAAGTAGACTAGGAGTAAGAGCACGACAATAATAAGCGTCATTAGATCGATGTCCTTTGGCTTTTTCACCATCAACTAGTATGATATCCCCCGGTTATTAGTTAGGGTTACCAGTTTTGTCATTACACTTGGCTTTATGGGATTAGCATGGGCCATTGGAGTTTTTCAACTAGATACCACCCTAAGGCTAGGGTTAGACAACCCATAACAATGCACATGGTTTTACTTAAACATTCACACTGAGGATCCCACCTCTCAAGGCGGGTTCCTCTTTGCTACGGAATATCCGTTAGTTTACACAAACCATGGCATAAGAACATCATAAGCATATCTGAGCATTTAACATAGGTTTCAAATATGGCATTTTCTTAAGCAAGTAAAAATCACAAGAAGTAGATCTAACAAGGCGTCCAAGCAATGGTAAATCATACAATGAATAGGGACAGAAAGTCAATAATATCAACTTCAGTGTCTCAATGGATCACGCTTAGCGCCTAGCGCTTAGCACCACTCATATAGGGAATTCACATCATCCTCACGCCCAATGCCAACTTTTTAGTGCCAATCTCCAGAGGACCGAGGGTTGCTCCCTGCCTCCCTTACGCTCAATGCTAGTTCTGGCACTAACCTCCAGAGAACTCTCTGCCTCTCTCACGCTTAGCGCCAACTGTGGTTTTACATATTTGCAACGGTTCACAAAATGTGCAACCCACGACTTTTCTTGGCTTCCAAAACACTCTAATAGACTAATTAGTCCTAATTCTTTATTATCTTCTTATTGGTCAATCTATCCTATAAACTCCTTACTCATTTCATTCCCTTCAAAAAACCCATCAAATCCTTAACTTAGGCACAAAGAGGGGGAAAGGTAAATAGATAAACAAATCACAACATAAAGGAAAAGGAAGGACACGGGGAAAGCACTCATCTTTAGGGACACACAAAGTTGAGTTTTAGGGCTTGGGTTCTTCGGTCTCTTCTTTTCTTCTCTTTCTCTTCTTCTTCCTTCTCTCCTCATCCTCTCTAACTTCTTTTTTCTTCTATTTTCTAACGACTAAACCTAATTCTCTTTCTCTATTCCTTTCTTATAACATGTGGGTGGGTATGTGGCTTAGTGGGCTTTAACCCCTTATTGGGCCTTAGATGCTCTTTGGGTCCTATTATAACATTCCTACTAGTCTTTAACACTAGGGTATCAATAACAACAAAACAACAACAACAACAACAACAATAATATAATAATAGCCACAACAACAACAATAAATATAATAATAACAACAATAGGAAACAACCATAATAATAAGAGATATAATAATAATAATAACTTTGTTAAGATAAAGGATGAATTTATAACCCTTATTTTATTTTTGATAATAACAAACAGTCTTACGAACAATCATTTGATTACTTGTTATTACTGCATAACTCTACTATCGTCTGTTCACGCGTTTTTCTTTCAAGATTTTATAACTAACTCCTTCAGACATTGGTTGTTAATCCGGTAGTTTGTAGTTTTTGAAAAACCACCTTGAAGAAAAGATGCCCATGTACTGTCTTCGATAAGAGTTTACTTTATGCATAAAGAAGAAATTTTTATGCAAATGTCAATACGGAAAGCAAATATGCCCACTACAACAAGATTGATTACAAGGAAGGTTAGATAAACAGACTACTTTATCTTATCAGAGTGACTGGTTGGTGAAAGGCATTAAATGCTTAACGACTCTTTTCTGCTTTTACAAGTCAGAGAAGAATGTCTCCAATAGCTCTCATAACAGACACTTTTGGAAGAATCCTATAAATAGAAAAGAGACCTAAGTCACTATGTGGAACTTTTGAAAAACTTTCTCTCAATCTGTAATTTCTGAATAGATTGCTTGTAAATGCTTCCCTGAGCTTCAATGTACATTTGTCTGATAAAATGTTAGCTTAAGTGTGATAAATTACACTCAACCATTTCACTGAAAAATTGGTGAAAGCCCGAGAGGCTTTGAATCAAAGAATACTTGGGTTATTGCTTGAAGAGGCAAGTGAAAGATTATTGGGTTGAGCCTAAAGAGGCTTGGTAAAAGAATACTTGTAACTTGTTTAAGTTATAGTGAGACTTGGTTGTTTGCCAAGAATTAGATGTAGTCTCTAGGGTGAGACGAACTAGTATAAATTCTTTGTGTTTCTCTGGTTTACGTTTTTCCTTTGCTTTCTTCTTCTTAATTATCTTTTTATTTAACACTTCAGACTATACAACCTTGAAAAAGTCTTTGCGAAAATTTTTAATAACACAATTCAACCCCCTTTATGTTATTCCTGTTTTTATAGTTTGGTATTAGAGCTCAGTCTCTAATGGTTGAGCACCTTTACAAGTGATAAAGGAAAAGATTCTTATGGGTAACCTTGAAGGACAATTCATTCCTAAAGGAGCCTCCTTGTCAAGGCCTTCAAGCCTTCAATGGAGAAGATTATGCTTACTGGAGAGATAGAATGAAAATGACATCAAGTCCACTCACTACAACATCTAGAGAATCATAACTGATGGAAATCTTATTGTAGCAAAACCAGAAAATGAATACAATTAAGATGACTTCAACATGCTTCAACAAAATGCAAAGGCTAGGCATATTAAACTTGTGCCTTATCTAAAACTAAATATAACAAATTTTGCAGCTACAAATTAGCAAAAGAGATGCGGAATGCTATAAGCATAACACATGAAGGTACTAAAGATGTTCATTTGAAAAGACCAGCAACTCTTTAAAGACATTATGAGATGTTCAGCATGAAGGAGACAGAAACCATTGATGAAATATTGGAAGATTTCAAACAATTCTCAATGGGCTCTAGAGTCTTGGTGTTGAGTTTTCCAAAGCTCAAAATAACCTCAAAATTTTGGACAGTCTTCCAAAAGATAGGAACCTAAGGCTACAGCCATAACTAAAGCTAGAGATACGAAGATTCTAACCTTTGATGAGTTGTTGGGAGCCTTAAGAGTCCATGAGGTCCATCTCTTTAAAAGAGATAAGATTAAAACAATGACTCTATAGCCCTAAAGATTGAGAAACCAGTCGAAAAGCAACGAAAGGGTAGAGACAAAAACTAGGAACAAAGCCCTGAAAGTTCAGTTGATGAATCAGAGAGCTCAGACGAAAGCTCAAGTTGCTCCATAGATGATGAGATTTCCCTTATGACCAAAAAGTTCAATAAGATGCTAAAAAGAAAGGAAGAATCAAGCATTCTTCCAGAAGAAAAGATAACAGATTTAAGAAGCAACCTTAAGTAGAAAACATGAAATTATATGCTGAGTGCAAAAAGCCTGGACATATGAAGGATGAGTGTCCCAAGTTAAAAAGGGGATGGAACACAAAGAAAAAAAAACAAGAAAAAGTCTTCTAGCAACTTGGGAAGAATGGACAACAGCAGTAGCAGCTCAGACGAGGATAAAGCAAACATTTGTCTTATGGCTAATACTGAAGAAGTTATACCTGGGACATCCTTAATAGGAAAAGGAAGGATTTATTTTGGTACCTAAATAGTAGATGCTCACGTCACATGACAAGAGAATGGTCTATGTTCCTATACCTCCAACCATATGAAGGAACTATTTCATTTAGAGGAAATGGAAAAGGCAAAATCATTGGTATAGGTAAAGTGGGTAAGCCACCTCTTCCTACTATAGAAAATGTGTTATGTGTTGAAGGACTAAAATATAACCTACTTAGCATAAGTCAATTTTGTGATAGTGGGTTCATCGTATCTTTTAACAAGGAATCATGCATCATCAAACAAATGATGAATCTGTTCTTTTTACTGCTAAGAGTCATAACAATCTATATAAGATCGAGTTTAAGGATCTAACAAACAAAATGTCACATGTTTAATGACCAAAGAAGATGAAAGATGGATTCAACATAAAAAGCCTGGGCACATCAATTTGAAGCATATTTCAAAATTATATAAAAAGGGTTTAGTGAAAGGATTGCCTAAGATTTCTTGGAAAACTCATCTTTTTTTTGAGGCATGTCAAAAAGTGAAACAAATCAAAACCTCCTTTAAATCTAAATGTTGTTTCCACTTCTAGACCTTTAGAATTGTTACATACAGATTTGTTTAGTCCCATAAAGACTCCTTAGTCTTGGTGGCAAAAGTATAGATTTGTTATTATAGATAACTATTCTAGATACACATAGGTTTACTTCCTAACACACAAACACGAGTCTTTTAATGTATTTGAAATATTTTGTAAACGTGTTCAAAATGAAAAAGGTTTCTGTATAACTGCAATTAGAAGTGACTATGGAACTGAATTTGATAATGCTGAGTTCAAATTCTTTTGTGAAAAGAATGACATTTTCCATAACTTCTCTTCACCGAGAACACCTCAACAAAACGGGGTAGTTGAAAAGAAAAATAGAACTCTACAAGAGATGGTTAAAACATGCTATGTGAGAATTCAATTCCTAAGTAATTCTAAGCAGAAGCTGTAAATACAACTTGTTATGTTCAAAACAAAATATTGATCAGACCATTGATAAATAAGACTCCTTATGAATTGTGGAGAGGTAGAAGACCAACATTTCATACTATCATCCCTTGGAAGTGAGTGTTAATTCTCAACACTAGAGATCAATTGAGAAAATTTGACTCTAAGGTTGATAAAGGAGTTTTTCTAGGATATTCTAATACATCAAAAGCATATAAAGTGTTCAACTTTAGAACTTTTGTTGTAGAAGAATCCATTCAATTTAAATTCAATGATACACTGACCCTTGATAGGAGACTATCAGATTTGGTAGATGATCTTGCAGATTTGCAGATAGGATCGTCTGATCTCATAAGGACAGACGAAGTGAGGCAATCGAAAGATACCCTACAACAACAACAGACTGATGATAAGACGAAACAAACTTACAAAGATTGGAAATTTGTCACTTATCATCCACAAGATCAGATCATCGGAGAACAAACTGAAGCAGTCAAGACAAGGTCATCATTAAGAAACCAACCATCATGCGCCCTAGTCTCATAATCGAGCCAAAATCTATTAAATAAGCATTTATAGACAATGACTGGATTATAGCCATGCAAGAATAATTACATCAATTTTCAAGAAATGATGTATGGACTCTTGTTCCTAGACCAGAACATAAAAGTATCATTAGAATAAGATGGGTATTTCACAATAAACTTGATGAAAATGGAAAGGTAATAAGAAATAAAGCAAGGTTAGTAGCACAAGGGTACAATCAACAAGAAGTTATTGACTTCATTGAAACTTTTGCTCCTGTGGCTAGATTAGAAGCTATTAGAATTATGCTTGCTTTTGCTGTGATAAAAACATTAAGCTTTTTCAAATGGATGTTAAAAGTGCCTTTTTAAATGGATTCATTGAGAAATGTAACGCCGTGTTTTCTTAATGTTTGATTTAGTGGTTTAACAAATAAAAGTGGAAATATAATATGTGATCTTGATAAGTTGTTGTGTGGTTGTTGTTTTGTGTTGTTTGTCTTGGAATTTTCTATCTAAATTTAGGGAACTTGAGGAAAATGTTCTTGAGCCAAGTGAGAGTGTTGGTTGTTTTTATCTATGTTGTTGAGGGAAATAGTGGTGTTGGGCCAATTGTGGGCCTTGGGGAGCGAGTAGATGGACCATGGGCTTTAGTGGGCCCAAAGCCTTTGTGAGACCCAGGGAAGTTTAAAAACACTAAAACCCTTTTATTTCTCTTGTTTTACAAAACTCTCCAAAGACACTCTCCCATTTTCTCTCATTCTCTCAATCTTTCCAAAACCCATTAAAAGTGTAGCAAGATTTCAAGCTTCGATTCCATTTCCTTGTATTGAGAGGGGAGGGTTTCCCAAAGAGTTGGCTCAAGAGCTTGTGTTCTCACATTCTCCCCTTTTCCCAATTTTAGATTCGAAAGCTCCAAGTGGTAAGGGAAGCTTACATTTATTGAATACTTGTTGTATGAATGTGGTAGTGTGTGTATGTTGTCGTGGTTTAAGCTTGAAAGCATGATTTAGCTGAGTTGTGTTGAAATATAGTTAAAAATGGGTTGGCTAATTTCATGGTTGATTTCTGTTGGAATGTTGTATGGATTGTTAAATAAGTTGAGTATGTCGTTGTGGATCGTTGTGTGGTTGTATCCGACCTTTGTGGAGTTGATTTAGGGTGTGAATGAGCAGAAAGTTTGGATTTTTGGGTTTTTCAACGAGAATTGTTGACTCTGTCATCTAAAAGTCACTAAAGCGACTAAGGGTCTCGCTAAACGAGAATGCCCCTGAGACTAAAGTGAGGCTATCGGGTTGGCAATTCGCTAAGCGACCTATAGCGTCGTTGAGCAAGTGTTCTTGAGTTACAATGATGGCTAAAGAGTTGGAGGAATTCGCTAAGCGAAATCTAGTTCGCTAAGCGAATGTTCATGGAAATATGGAAATTTTCTAGAAGAGTGTTCGCTGAGCGAGTATAGGCATCCCTGAATGCCTGGGGGAAATCCGCTAAATGAGTACTGAGGTCACTGTGTGAATTGGGGCCCTGGAGAGTTATTGCTCTTTGTTGCAAGTGTGTCATTAGGCGGACGCTATGTTTGCTGAGCGAGAAGTGTATGCAGATTCTAGTTGCTCTCTAGAAGTGGCTAGTCAATGAGTGAGTAGATGACTCGCTGAACGAATTGTTGCTGGTAGAGATTTGGAGGAAGTCTTTGGAACGTATTTGCTGAGCGACCCCAATTGTCGTTGAGCGAAAGACACTAGAGATAGGATACTCGCCGAGCGAGAACCTTCATAGAGGAAAGTTGGTCCTCTATAAGAAAGGTTTTCGCTAAGCGAGCATATGGGTCGTTGAGCGAATGGAGTGTTTTGCTATTGATCAATTTTGAAAGTGTAGTTGTGTGAAACATGGTTGAGAAGGACTCCTCGTGTGAGTCTAAGGTGAGAATTGTTGAGAATGTGATGTGAATGATGGGTTGCTTGGATAGGACCTCCACTTGTTGAGAATAAAATTGTGTGAGTTTTCTTATGAGGTATGGGCTGCTTGGTAGGGCCTTACTTGTTGACCGTACTTGGGACTAGATTGGGCCTGCACGGGGTTGATAGTAGTTGTTGGACCACGTGTGGTGCTGATCGGGCCCATGTGGTGTTGTGTTGTTATATATATATGTTGATTTGTTGCTGTTGAATTGATGTTGTGTTGAATTACATGCATTTCATGCATATATTAGCGGCTGAGGTAGTTAACGATGGACCTTATGCCGTGGTGCGAGTAGGCACGTAAGTTGGTTGGCTAATTGGAGCTGACGACTCAGACAGGGCCTCCAACCTAGTACTTGGATAAGACGTGGGGTCGAAAAGATGTGCCTTCGGGGATGAATGGATGGGCAATCCTGTAAGGGGCCAAGGTAGTGCAAACCTTAAGTTGCGGTGAGCCATCGCCCACATACACTTATCTCGACACACCACTTAGCTTGTTTGTAGATCAAAGTTTGGCAATCCCTGAATGAGTGCTGGATCTTCATGGTAAAGGATAAGACCTAGCTAATAGCTCGAATTGTTGTGAATCTCTTAAGAGTCGAGTCATCATGCATTGACATAGTTGTGGTAGATTTGTTGTAACATGGGGTTCTGAGTTGAGAACTCGTAGCCATATGAATATATGCTATATATATGTATGTGGATGTTGAGAACTATCGATGATTTCCATTAATTATATGCTACGTCATTGTTTTAATAAGCTTACCCTTGCCTTGTGTTTTGTTGTGGTTCTTCTATTGTTGTTGTGTTGGTATGACTGTGATGATCACATCGTATGGCGTGGGAGCAGCTGGCAAGGCTTCAGTGGACCCAGCTTCTTAAAGCAAAAGGTAGAGTTATAGGTTAAAGTAGTGTGACACGAGGAGTCACACTTTTGTTTTCTTTTTTATGTTTATCTCGTTTTATTCTTTTGACAGAGGTGTATAGAGTGACCAGCCATAGGGAATGTGTTTTGCACTCATCTCCCTCATTGATGTATATTTGATTTTTATTATATGGCTTTGGTGTTATCCCCTTGTTCGTTGGTTCTTTGAAAGTTGTAAAGACAACATATGTTGGGGGTAGGAGAAATGGATAGATCTCTCAAAATATATGTATTTTATTTATGTACATGTTTTAAATTCATTTATGCTATTATGAGAATGAAGAGGATAGTAAAGTTGTTGACTAGTGATGGTTCGGTCGTTACAAGAAAGAAGTTTATGTTAGACAACCTCTTACTTTTGAAGATCCAATCCTTTCAAACCACGTATACAAACTAAAAAAGGCTTTTATGGTCTTGAGTAAGCACCTCATGCTTGGTATGATAGACTAAGCAGTTTTCTTATTGCAAATGGTTTTATGAAAGGCAAAGTCGACACAACTCTCTTTAGAAAAGAATCTAATAGAGATTACATAACAGTTCAAATTTATGAAGATGATATAATTTTTAGAGCTACTAATGAAGCTTTATGTAAGGATTTCTCAGACTTGATATAGAGCGAGTTTGAAATGAGCATGACGGGTGAATTAAAGTTCTTTCTTGGTTTGCAAGTTAAACAAAAGAAAGAAGGCATATACATTCATCAACAAAAATATACCAGAGAACTACTCAAGAAGTATAAGATGAATGAATCAAAGCCTATAAGTACACCTATGCATCCGTCTATTGCCATGACAAAGGACGAATTAGGTAAACCTGTAGACCAGACTGTCTACAAAGGTATGATTGACTCACTTCTATATTTAACTGTTAGTAGACCAGACATTATGCATAGCATTTGTTTATGTGCTAGATTTCAGTCTGATCTTAGAGAATCTCACTTGAAAGTGGTCAAAAGGATATTTAGATATCTTGTTGGTACCTCTAACCTAAGTTTATTTTATAAGAAAAATAAAGATTTCAGGTTAGTAGGATATTGTGATGCAGACAATGCTAGGGACAGAATTGAAAGAAAAAGTACAAGTGGTGGATGTCATTTCATCGAACCATGCCTTATATCCTAGACCACCAAGAAACAAAACTCAATTATCCTTTCTATTGCCAAAATAGAATATGTGTCAGCTAATAGTTGCTGCTCACAGCTTTTATGGGTAAAATATTAACTTGAAGATTACTCTAATTTTGAGCATAACATTCCAGGGCTATGTGACAATACTATTGCAATCAATCTTTGTAAAAATCCTATTCAGCATTCTAAGGCAAAACATATAGAAATAAGACATCATTTTATATGTGATTATGTTAAAAAGGTGTTTTTGATATTAAATTCATTGATAAAGACCATTAATGGGCTGATATCTTTACAAAGGCTTTACTTGAAAAACGTTTCAATTTCATATTAGAAAATCTGCATATGAAAGTTCTACATAAATAAAATGTTTTGCATGCATCATGTAACACTCCTTTGTTTTTAAATATAATTCATATTAATTTAATTATTAAGTCAAGTCGATGAAAATGTGAGTAAATTTTTTTTCGATTTTATGATAGAAAAATTCTAAATTTAACAGAATTTGAAAATAGAAGTGAAATAATAAAACTGCATATATATATATATATATATATATATATATATATATATATATATATATATATATATATCAAACTATACATCATGGTTTGAGTAATACCTAATAGAAAAAAAAAAACAAAAGTACATCAAAAGATATATACTACCTAGTCCAATATATACATCAAAAAGATCCTATACAGAGCAGTATTTATCTACCCTATCCCTTAAGGAAAATATTATAAACTAGGTCTACAAATCTGGAAGAGTATCCTCTGACTTATCCTCAGCATCATCATGCATTGTCGTCATCCTCAATAGTTGCGATTAGTTATACAAGGAAGAAAAACAATAGAGTGAGGTGATTTGTTCTAAAATCACTTTTACATGTATGGTAGGAAATCTACCATAAAGCAAAGATAAAACACAGCTAACAATAGAAGGGAACCTACGGTTTATTCTAAGTTGTATCAGACTACCTTTGACTAGATATGGATCCATACTTCCCATAAGTGGGTAATAGTTCTCAACAGAACTTGGGAATTGACTGGGAGTACATATACCTCATCAACATCATCACATGGTATAGTCCTCATCATTATTGATGAAAATAACAGTTAGGATATCCATTTATAGAGATATACTCTCAAACCAATCCTGGAATGTTGAGTAGTTGTCGGGATTATCAAGTTTGGTCAAGCGAATATCCCAACTTGAGGGAGCTACCGTGGCCATTGGGACCTTCACCACTCGATGCCTATCCCCAAGACCTCCTCAAGTGGGTCCCTGCCTTTCATTCCTTAGCATACCAAACTATAGCTTCCCTAGCAGGGTGCCATGCCACTGCATATCATTTGCTTTACATTACTCACTAAACTATCAATTCTTAACTTCTTAACCAGAGGTTTCCCTGGTCTCAATTAATTTGAGCACCAATACAATTAATATTTCTACCTTATTTTGTAGAAAATACCAAAATTTTAACAAATAACAATTTAGTAATCATATAAAATTTTAACAGAATAACGACATAGTAATTATAATTTAGTTACTAAAATTTTGGTAGAATAGTAACTAAATAAGTACATTTTAATTTTCTAAATTTGAGCAAAGTAAGAGCTTAGCAAGTGCATTTTAATTTTCAAAAATTGAGCAGAGTAACAGCTTAGCAATTATAATTTAATAATCTAAATTTGAGCAGAGTAACAACTTATTAAAAATTAAAGTTTAACATCAAACATAATATAATGATAATAATAATTAAAATTATGCCAAAACGGGTTTAGGGGAAAACCCTTCCTACCAACATGCAAAGTGACAATAATTTAGAACCAACCCCACTCCCCCCATTACCTCTAAGGTGGTTGATGAAGAAGATGAAATTGTTGGTACAAAGCTCTTAGAAAGAGAACTTTACTAGTTGTTGGAAAACTAGTAAAATTTTAGCATAAAAACAAAGTAAAATAAAAAAATTTCTAGAGAGAGAAGCTCTCTAAGAATTTGGCTAGCTTGAGAGAGACGAGGATGTGTGAAAAATGACCGAAAAGCATGGGTATTTATAGAGGAGAACGGTGGGTTAGGTGTCCCCTAGATAACATAAGCGATGATACAATAAAACTTATTTTTAATTTCTTTTTAATTAATTTTAGGGACACATAACCCAAATAGGTGGTGAATCACCTATTTTATGGTTGGGGACAGGCTCCACTAGATGTCCCAAGCTTCCATGTGTCAATTTTTATCTATAGGTGAATTAACTAGTACTAATAAAATGCCTAAAATTGAAAAATTAGCTTTTAATATCAAAATAATGCATTTTAATGCAAAACTGGACAATTACATTATTTTTCATCAAAAAAAAATTTCTAATAATAAATTTTAACTTTTATTAACTTATTTCAAATTATATATATTTATTTTGCATTTTTAAGCTAGAAATTCATAAAAAAATCCATTTTAATTCAATAAATACCAATTTTTTTTATAAAAATTCTAAAATTAAATATTTTATCCAAAAATAAACTAAAAATACCGTTTTCACCCTTTCTAAATGTCAACCTAATACTGGTTAGGATTAATAGACACTTAGGGGCATTTTGGTTATTTTACACAAATTCCAAAAATTTTATTAAATTATATTTTAATATATATGACATGATTCCAAACTCAAATTGACATTTTAATGTCAGTTGAATCTTTTTCTCATGCCAGCCCTTAATGTTGAGAAATAGGGACAAAACTGTCATTTTCTAATTTCTCCAAGCTCCAGCTCGAAAAATTTATTAAAAATAACAATTAAATAGAATTTGAAATTTTGAGCATAATGGTGGGGATCAAAATTTTGAAATTTCTTCCCGAGTTTTCAAAATTACATTGTCAAATATTAGAAAAACAGTTGACAAAATTAAAATAGGATTGTTATATTTTTTACTATTTTTCTTTCAAAATAAAATTTCAATAACGAAATATATTTCATATAAAATTGTCAAAATATTTTACGGTCAAAAAGTCTCTGGTTGGTTCCCGCAATCAACTAGGGGTATTTTTGTCATTTTTGAAAAATTGTTTCAATAAATTTACGAAAAATTTCTAAATTTATTATTAATTATTCTAAGTACATTGATGACTTAAAAACAATTTTTAAATACTTCCAACTATTTTTGTTTATTAATTCTGTTATTTAGCATTTTAAGGACAAAATGGTCATTTTATAAATTTTTGAACTCCGTTTCCCAAAAATTATTAAAATTCTAAACTAAAGACTACTTTCTAATATGAACATAACCATAAGGATCAATCTTTTAAGATTTCCATCCGGTTTTCTAGAAATAAATATAGAACAATTTAATATACAAAAGTAGAAGTGTTACACATTGTCTTATAGACTCTTTTAATTATTGTCTTACGCATCATCGTCTTATATTTCATTATAATTCATCTTACTAACACAAGTGTTTTAGAATGTGAAGAGTTTGTTTATCTGACTCCATCGTCTGACTTCCCTTATGTCATTATTCATTGATAACCCCCAAGAAAAGTGCGTTGCTTCTCTCTGCCACATCAAGTCACATTAATAATCGCCTACTCTCTTTACCCTCTTAGAAATACTTTTCATATTTTCTGCACTCAACCTTTCTCTCTCTTTCACTATCGAACTATCCAACCTTTCAAGAACTTGTACTCATGGCCGCTCCAAGACAACTTGTTCCTATGGAGAGATTTCTCGAAATTGACTTTGTGCCTAGAAAATGGATCGATCTAAAGAAACTTGAAGAAGAAGGTTTCCTTGTGCGTCTCTTCATCAAAAACTCTAGATGGGAGTCTTTCGTACAAAAGAAAACATATTGGAACCATGCTCCTTATGCGTACTTCTAGGCATCTGCATTTGAAGTTAATGGAACTATCACTAGAATAGTGGACAACTAGACGATTATCATTTCCATTGATTCGATTGTAATAGCGTCTGGCTGCAAGGAAGAAGGAGACGTGTTTACTGAAGATTGGGAAAAGGGTCATCACCCCAGAAGAAATTTTTGTATTCTTCAAACATGAAAAGGGACTGCAAACTTTTTCATAACATCCTTCTGCACATTATCCCACTTCGTAAGGGCTCGAAAGATATGTATCTTCTAGAGATAAGCTCTGCTTGTACAAGATGCTCACTAGGCAGAAGGTGAATCTTCTTACTCTCATTCTGGACAAGTAGAGGTCATGCCTCATCAAATCCAGGGAGAGCTCAAGAAGCAAACAAAGGTACCCAATTCCCTTCGCCATGCTCTTCATTGATATTATTAAACTGGATGGTGTAAATGAGTGTAGCTGGGAAAAGAAAAAACAAAGTTTAGAGATTGACCTATTCATTATAAGAAAGATGAGGATAGCCCATCTCTTCCTTGACAATGATGAGGGAAGAACTTGCTGATGAAGTAGTAGGAGATGCATTCCGGGTAGGATCGTCTGCTAATCCTTCTGTTGGCCCGACTTCTGTTTAACAGCCTTAATCGCCTCCACTATAGACAAAACCTCAACTAACCCAAACATAACCCAAACAGACTAAAACTTGCCAACACAAACTACCTATCAAGCAACCACTCAATAAGACCCACACCCACAAACACATGACCAACCCACTTCCCCACTTAAAAAACAAAAGCCCCTCACCATTATCTGAAACCTAAACCAACCCCCCCAACTCGACTTAGACGATGACCTTCTCATCAAACACCTTCTTACACCCACACACACAATCGTCCTTGACCCACCATCAGAACAACCACCACTACCCCTTGTTGCCACTAAAGAATCTGTCCCTGCAACATCACCCAAACAGTCTCCAAAGCCCAAGAAACTCAACCAACCCAAAACAAAAGCACAAGAGGCAACACAGCTAAAAAGAGCCAAAGCCGAATCAAAGAGAATTGAGAAGAAAAGAAGGAAGAAGAATAAAATATTACTACTCAAGAGGAAGAGCAGATTGAGGAGGTAGTGCTTCAATTAGTTATTGAGCACTCGCTACAAATAGTCCCTAAGAAGCTTGATAAGGAAGAATTGTTCACTTAAGAAGACATCATCGCTACCTCTAGAGGGAGATTGCCAAGATCACTCATGTGGCAAGTACCTCAATCTGTATCTGTTTCATAAGTATCTTGCAACAAACCTCACGGCCACACCCAGAAATGATTAGCCAACTCAAGCTGTTACTTTTTGTCTGCCAAAAGCTAAAGACTCTTCATCTGGAGGTTTTTCTGAACCTAGGATAGATGAAGCCTCACCTAATCTCTACTGATCAGAGACTCCTCCTTTCGAACATCTTCGATAAGACACCATTCAATTTGAATATCCTGAATCTCAAAGCATAGGCAAGATAGCAGAATACCAGCTGCTAGAGCCATTTGACCTAGAGATTCTTCAAGCTTTAATCAACTATGAACTACGTGAAGTCAACAATCCAAACAATTGTTGCAGAAGAATAACCATTGTTAGTGCGCAATGGGTATACAGAAAAGATGGTTGAATATGGAGATGCTACCCCTGCTTTTTCTTATGAGCTACACATCTAGCCATATGTCTGGGAGGAAGGATACAGTACACTATCGAATGCACCCATCTTCGTCTACCCTTCCTCCACTAGAACCAGATTCCCCTCTAGATATAAAGTATAAAGATAAAGATGAATTCTCTGCCGCACCTCCCCGTTAATGATCAAATGTAATTACTCTGAATATCTGATCATGTGCAAAACCTATAACCACAAGCCAAAGATTATCTATCAGTTCTGCTATGGGAAGATTAAGACTTATCCTCTTGCCATTTGTCCAAAAGACAGTCCAGACTTTGAAAAATGGCGGATTAGTGATAACGATTGGGAGTTGGGCAAAGTCATGAACAACTTCCTTGGGGAGAAGATGCAAGTCTCTCTTCAACATGCCATCTGCGAAAGAAGGTGTCCAGACCTTGGGCTAGGATCGCCTAGACTCATGGCAAGACAAAAGTCGCTTTTACTAAAGCCAGGGACAACCTTTCGCCTCTGTTGCCAGAAGAAAATTAACTGTCAAAATTTGTCTATGGGTAAAGGTAAAAAGCCTAAGTTTAGACACAACCCTAAGAGACATCTAATGATCAGAATGAGAGCTCTTTCCCTTACATAGCTAGTTGTATTAAAAGGAAAAGAAACTCTATGGAGCTCAGACTGAAAGAAGCTACAAGAACATGTCGAAGCCTTTAAGCATTTTTCGAGTCTAACTGTTGAGGAGAAGACCACCCTAAACTACCAAGCTTCCAGATGCCCCATTGGCCACTGGGTACGAGTTTCTCCTACTCCTTCTTCATCTAATCCACACCCTACTACCCAGCTCACCCTGAACCGTCCAAGCACCTATGTGTTTTTCTCAACAAATGAAAATACTTTTGAAATTTTCCTATCCATAAGACATTTTTGATTTTGTGGACCTCCTGTCTCCTATGTCTTCAATTTATGTTTTATAGAAGAACCTACAGAAGAAGAAGACGATAGCTCTACCACTGCTCAAGAACCTTCAGACCTTCGAAAAGAAGTCAAAGAACTAAAGCACATTGTTCAATGTCTTGAAGTTACACTTGTCAAGGAAAGTTGGAAGTGAAAGTGTGCGAAAGCATTGCTTACAAAATTGGCAAAACACTTCAAAGGGGACCTCGACTCATCATCCACACTTTCAGACTCTGAATCTTCTGTAATGATGCCAAAAAGGGGAGTAACAGAAGACCACAAGGGGAGCATAGTTGTAGGTGGAGTATTTCTTTATTTTTTGTTTTCTCTTTTATGTTTGGTTCAAATTGCAATTAAATTACAATTAGTATTCAGTACTTAACTCAATTATGAATTTTGATATTACGTCTGCCTGATAAACACTTCTGAAATTACTAAAAAAGTTGCCTCTTAAAACTTATGCCGTAAAACTGTTCTTAAATATAAAGATGTTTGTCATCATTAAAATTAAATTGTAATTGGGATTCGATCTCGATGAAAGCAATATATCAATGAGAAGTTAGTTTAATAAATTGAGTATATATTTTTTTCTTTAAAAGTTCAAAGAAGTCCATTATGAAAAGAGAAAGAAGGAGATTGTTAAGACAAAGGACGAATTTATAACCCTCATTTTGTTTTTGATAATAACAAACATTCTTACGAACAATCATCTGATTACTCATTATTACTACATGACTCCACTATCGTCTATTCATGTGTTTTTCTTTCAAGATTCTATAATTAACTCTTTTAGACGTTGGTTTGTTGATCCGGTAGTTCTGTTGTTTTTGAAAAAGCGAAAACCACCTTGAAAGAAAAGACTCCTACATACCTATCATCGATAAGAGTTTACTTTATGCATAAAAGAAGAAATTTGTATACAGATGTTAGTACAGAAAGCAAATATGCCCACTGCAACAAGATTGAGTACGATAAAGGCTAGATAAGCAGACTGCTTTATCTTATAAGAGTTACTGGTTGGTGAAAGGCATTAAATGCTGCATTTAATACTTCAACGACTCTTTTATGCTTTTACAATGCAAGACGAAGAATGTCTCCAATAACTCTCACAATGCACACTTTTGGAAGAATCTTATAAATAGAAGAAGATATCTTAGTCATTATGTGGAACTTTTGAAAAACTTTCTCTCAATTTGTAATTTCTGAATAGATTGCTTGTAAATGCTTCCCTAAGCTTCGGTGTACATTCGTCTGATAAGACATTAGCTTAAGTGTGATAAATTACACTCAACCATTTTACTAAGAAATTGGTGGAAGCCCGAAGAGGCTTTGAATCAAAGAATACTTGGGTTACTGCTTGGAGAAGCAAGTGAAAGACTACTTGGGTTAAGCCTAAAGAGACTTAGATAAAAGAATACTTATAACTTGTTTAAGTTATAGTGGGACTTGATTGTTTGCCAAAAACTAGATGTAGTCTTTAAGGTGAGACGAACCAGTATAAATTCTTTATGTTTATCTTGTTTACGTTTTTCCTTTACTTTCTTTTAAATATCTTTTTATTTAACACTTCAAACGAAACGTTCTTTAAAAGGTCTTTGCGAAAATTGTTAATAACACAATTCAACCCCTTTCTTGTGTTATTCCTGTGTTTTACAAACTCTTAAGGTGTATTTTGTCCAATAACACATGGGAAGGGCCCTAATAAGAGCTATCTCGTGGTTTATTTCTAGTATATGAAATTTTGGGTGTTACAGTTTGTGTGCAAGATTCCAAGCAAATCCTAAGGAATCACATTTATCTACTGTAAAAAGAATCATAAAATACCTAAAAAGGACTAGTAATGTAGGTTTGTGGTTTCCTAAAAGATCTTCCTTAAGCTTGGTGGGATATTCAGATTCAAAATTTGCTAGATGTAAGCTTGATAGGAAGAGTGCTAGTGGGACTTATCACTTGTTAAGGAGTGCACTTGTATCTTGGCATAGCAAGAAATAAGCTTGTGTCGCCTTATCCACAGCTAAGGTTAAGTACATTACAGTTGGAAGTTGTTGTGCTCAACTCTTGTGGATAAAACAACAATTAAGAGACTATGGAGTTGACCTTGACCACATCCCTTTAAGGTATGACAACACTAATGCCATAAGCCTTATGAAAAATCATATTACACACTCTAGGACCAAGCATACAGAGATAAGACACCATTTCCTTAGAGACTATGTCCAAAAAGGGGGATTGTGTAATAAAGTTTGTTGATACAAATCGGCAACTAGTAGATATATTCACCAAACCTCTTCCTAGAGATAGGTTCTACCTTATAAGAAATCAACTAAGCATCCTAGATGAGTCTAGTGTTAGTTAACCTCTCTTAAGTTCTTGTTTGAATCTTTTTATGTGTGCATTTGTATGTTTAAGTGCTAAATTTGATTGAATGTATGATATGTTTGATTACTTTGTTCATGTGTTGTATTAATTTTGTTAAATTGTTTGAATGATTAAGTGTTTGTGATCATTTATGTTGTTTAGATAGAAAATATGTGTTTGATTTAAGATATCTACATGCATACTAGATGTAATTAGGTGAATTTCATGCATACATAGTTATTAGAATGCATAAAACTTAGAACTAATTACATGAATGGTGATTTCATCTGTGTATCCTTATTTTTTAGATGTTAAATAAGCATGTCTTCTTGTGTAAAATACTTTAAATTTAAGTTTAACACACATATAATTAGTTATAATATGTTTTAATTAGTTATTTTGTGCTTCTAAACCTTAAAAATATGTTATTTAATGTAGATTTATTTGATTACATGAATTTATAATCAGTTAGATTGAGTTTCCCATTCATTCTTAATTCGCATATAACTAGTTAAATTCCTATGTAACTAGTTATTTTATGCAGATTTTAGGTTCTTTACTTCTTAACTGATACTTATAGCCGATTACCAATCATGTAACTTGTTAGTTTAAGTTGTTGTGATTGCATATATGCACATTTAACTGATTATAATGGTTCTAATTAGTTTTTTTAAGTGGCAATCCCTATTTCGTAAAGATGGCACACTCATATAACTAGTTACATCAATATGTAACTAGTTACATCAAGTTATTTTATGCAGCTTTTAAAATTTGCCTATGTTTTTCGAAAAAGCTGCCATGTTTAACCAATTACAAAACATTGTAAGTAGTTATTTTTGTTTTAATGGCCTGCACCCATGTGTTAAGCAAACACATAGAATTCGTGAAAATTGCTGCACTTGTAATTAGTTATATTGTTTTTAATGATTTTGTCCCTTTCTATCCGTGAAGGCTACAGCACATATAACAAGTTAAATTGTTTTTAATTGCTTATATTGTACTATGGCAACTCAATCCGTGAAACAAAGTGGGCTTTGCACTACTCAGTGTTCTAAATTGAGGTTCCCAATATCTTTGACACCTTCCTACGCCCCAAATAACATCCATTCACATTTTCATATGCCAAATCACTACCTACTCTTATCTTTTCATGAATCTAAGATCATTAAACTTCATCTAACACCTAGCCACTCACCTATGTGATTGCTTGAATGCTAACACCTAGGGGGAGTAACCATGCACAATTCTCATTTTATGCTAGAATGATTTGTTTAGCATTACGATTGTTTAAGTTTGTTGGTGTTTACGTTTGTGTTTGTTATGCATTTCTTGTTGGTTTGAATTAAAACTTGTTGCATGATTAGCATGTCTTTATGCATGTAATTGTTGTATCTTGATTTGATGTAATGACTATGTTATACTTTTGTGTTATGTATCAATGAAATCTACCTATGTCCAGTTACATTGTTTATTACATTTGCTAAGATTTTATCCTTCCTATTTTGTATTTTTTATGGCTTTCTATGCTTTATTTTAGTTTTATGTTTTTTATGATGGCTAAAGGGGAAGAAGGGTACGATGTGGTAAGGTTGCACAAGAATTAGATCAAGTTTTCTTGATAGGTTTTCAAGAAACTTGGTTTTAGGTTGTGATTGTGTGTGATATCTTTGTTTATGCAGTGTGCTTGTAAAAAATTGAATTATATAGTCATAACACAAATCAATTTGATTGGAAACTGGATGTAGATCATAGTGTTGGTGATCAAACCAATATAAATTTTGTGTGTTCCTCTCTTTTCTTTATCCTTCCTCGCATATATTGAATCTTGATCACTTTATCAATTGCATATCAATTCATGATAATCTTGTTCATGTTTGCATAATAAAGACAAGTTAATTGTTCTAATTCTATAACATCCATATCACCAAATGAAATTGATTCAAGGTTTTTTGAAAATCTAGTATTTCATCTTTGAAAAAGGTTTAGGGTTTTTGAAAATTTTTATAGATCCAATTCACCCCCTCTTGGATCAAACCCTTTTAATCAACACCCTCTGGTCCTCAAAGATGTGTTACTAAAGGATGTTTTGCATACCTCTTTTTAGGTTTAAAGATTCTTAGAGTTGTATTCAATGGAGTTTCAAGTTAGAGCTTCAATGAAGTGCTTCCATGGTTTTTTTTTGTGTTCTTCCTTTATTAAGTGCTTTTTTATTCTATAATTGTTGTAATGATTGTGACATTGCTTTGCACTTTTATTTTGCTTAATTGAATCTTGTTTCATATGCACTTTGTATTAATTTCATGTTTTATAGGCTTAATGCTTTTAGTAAAGTGGAAACCATCCAAATAAACCTAACTTAAGGTTAATCCAAGAGAAAGATTCTAGGTTAGCAATATGAAATGTGAGACATACAATATGCATAAGACTTTAGGAATGGAGACATGTGTGTTGTGTGCATTCATTGAGAACCCTAAGCATAATGCATAAGTGCTTAGTGGGTATTGTGGTTGAACAATGTTATTGTTCTCTTTGTAGTCATTATCATTAACCTGTTAATTCTTCTGGGTGTTCCTCCAAACTCCCTAAGCCTTAAAGTTTTGGGTTGAATATAATATCAAGTTCACTTGTGTGGTTTGCTCATGGCCATTGATGGAGATCTCCACCTAACAATATTGGTTGGGGCCACATAGTATATGCACTCTACCATTTACAAGTAACCTCTACCACTTGAATGTTATATGTAAAAAAGAATTTGTTTCTAATATATTAACTTTATTGTTTAGTTCAAGAAAATGAATTTTTTTAAACATAATTCTATACAAGGGTGAACATTTTTATTAAAGAAAAAACCTAGTTAGATTTGTTTTGTGTATTGTGTTGCCAAGATCATACAAAAATTCTCAAGCTTTTGATACAGGTCATCAATATTTTTTTACATACATTTTTCATTTGGCTCTAATAACTTATGGAAGCACATCATTGAAGCTCCAACTTGAAACTTTATTGAAGACAACTCCAAGAATCTTCAAACCTAAAGAGAAATAAGAGAAACATCCTTTAGTAATGCATCTTTAGGGACTGGAGATAATCAAATTTTTGTGTTGACTTTGAATTTAAAAGGGTATTTTGGTAAATTCAATGGTGTTTTGGCACAACATTATGTTTGGTTTTGTTTTAGGATTGCTCTTGTAAAATGTGCATTAGACACAATAAAATAATAATATTTTATCCAAAATGTTAGAATCACTTCTAAATTGACTAAGCATGATTAATTATTATTAATCACACTTAAATCATCACATAGATTAGATGTTTGCTTGAATCAATATATTTTTTCATATGGTCATTTTGCATAGGAATTTTAAAAAAATTTCAAAAAAATTTCAAAATTATATTTTAATATATAAAATATTTTTTCTAAGCTCAAAATAAATTCTTATCATCATTTGAACATATTTTAAAATTATTTTGCTTTAATTCCTTTTATAGGATTTTTTAAGACGTGATTATTATTTTTACATTTCTCCAAGCCTGGTCTAATAAAAAGAAAACTAAAAATTACAATCGAATAGTACTTAAAATTCTAAACATAACCATGGTGATTAGAATTGAGATTCTTACCCGGTTGTTCAAAAATAAAATCAGAAGAAAATTGAAAAATAGTTATAAGTGAAGGTAGGGGTGTTACAGAAGCTCCTTTGATAGCTTTGTCTTTATCAAGACTTATACAATACAAAACATGTCAACGGTCATGTTCCATAGTATCCTACAAAAACTAGTCTTCAGAAACAGCATTCCTAACAAAAGGATAATAACATTCCTAACAAATGGATAATAACCTGACAATCCTAAGAAACTTCGTGTCTCGGTAACCATTTTAGGTTGCTCCTAATGCAACATTGCCAAATTCCACCTTGAGATATCATGTGCCCTAAGAAATTGACTTGTTCCAACCAAAACTCACACTTTGAGAATTTGGCATACTATTGTCTTTCTCTGAAAATTTGCAACACAGTCCTTAGGTGTTCTTCATTCTCTTCGTGACTTTTGGAATATCCATAATGTCATATATGAAAACTACTATGAATTCATCCAAAATCGATGGAAAAGTCTATTCATGTAGTCCACAAATATCATAAGAGCATTAGTCACACTGAAAGGAATCACCAAATATTCATAATGCACATACCTTGTCCTCAAAGTTCTCTTCTATATATCCTCATATTTGACTCTGATCTGATGATACTTAGACTTTAAGTCAATCTTAGAAAATATCGTGGCTCCCCTTAACTGATCCATAAGATCATTATCCTAAGAAGCGAATACTTATTCTTGATAGTGATATTGTTGAGCTGATGATAACCTATGCATAATCTCATGTTCCCATCTTTCTTTTTCACTAATAACACAAGAGCACCCCATAAAGAAACACTGGGCCTTATGAACTGTTTATTTAGGAGTTATTCTATTTGTTTCTTTAACTCGATCAACTCTAAAGTGAACATCCTATAAGGTGCTATGAATATAAGTCTTGATCTTGGTATTAAATCTATAATGAACTTTATCTCTCTTTGGGGGCAATCCAAGAATATCTTAGATAAAGACATTAGGAAAATCACAAACTATAGACAGCTTTCTACTATCAGAGTCCCCCTTAACTCTTAAAGAAGAAATGAGCATGTATACTTTAGCCCTTTTCTTTTTAGAATGCAGTCACTATCTCAAATCCAACAGAATTATCGGAGTTTTACTCAAATACCAATGCTTTATCATGACAATTAAGAAGGACATGATTGGAATATAACCAGTTTATTCCTAACACTATATCTTAGTGTGACAAAGGTAAACAAATTAGATTTACAAGAATTCTCTACCTTCAACAATGATTTGACAATTTAAACATGCCTGACAAGTAATGGTAGGAACATTTATGAGAGTAGAAATAATAAGGTCGAAAAGTAATAAAGAAACATGTCATTTTAGATACTTCAAATAGTCATGGGATATAAACAAGTATGTTGCACTTGTGTCATATAGTACCTTTAAGATATTACCGTTTATGAAGCACTTACCTTGAATGAGGTTGTCGGATAAAACAACCTCAACCCTACTCGTCGTAAACACCCTTTCAGTTGTTTTGGGCCTCCCAGCTAGTGCCTTCCTATTGTTTCACTTTCCATTTGCTTACTCCCTCTTCGGTTCCTTATAATTGTTGTTGTAATGATTAAGCTTTTGAAAATTAAAAGAAGTGATGATTGTCTAAGGATAGTCCTTGACATAGAGTGGTCCCCCACAATAAAAGCAATGTTTCAGAGTGTTAGGATTCTTAACAACCACTGCATTCTTCTAACCAGATAGATTACCAATGAATTTGGGCAGAGCTTGATACAACTTCTTCTTCTCATGAAAGTCTCTCCTGTTATTCCTTTGGGCCCCCCCACTTCTCCATTAACTTGCTTAGCCTTAGTGTTATACTCATAAATCCTACAACGATGTACAAGCGTAGGGAATTGGGTGATCTCTAAACATCCCACTGCTTGTTTAATGTCTGGCCTTAGTCCACTTTCAAACTTTGTGCATCTAAAACGCTCATCCACTCCTTCTTGGAAATATGAGCAAAACTTTAATAACTCTTTAAATTTCATAGCATATTCTCCCATAGACATATTTCCCTGCTTCAGGTTCAGGAACTCCAATTCCTTTCTCCTTTTGAGATCATCAAGGAAGTACTTCTCCAAAAAATTTTGTCTAAATACCCCAAGTAATTTGTCTCCCTTTAGCCTCCAACTATTGTCTGGTGTACCTCCACTAATGTCAACTTCTCTAGACAACATAAAAATAGCATAGGTCACCTTTTGTGCATCAATACACGCCATGGTAACAAAGATCTTCTCAATCTCATCAATCTAGTTCTAAGCCCTTTCTAGATCAAAACCTTCCTTGAACTGTAGTGAATCATTCTTTATAAAGGATGCTAAGCCCTGATATTCTACAGGTTCAGTCTCTCATCCTTAATTCATGTTCTCTAGTACAATAGTCATCCTCTCCAACAAATGCTAAGTAGCATCATTTCTGGGTGGGTCTTGCATCCATCTTTTCCTAAAAAAACTAACTGTTTAGAAAAACATGTAATCTTTATATTATTATATCCATCATTAACAACCATAATATTAGACAATTCATCTTGCATTCCTACCTTATCAATAGAAAATGCAAGAACACACAACATAGAAGTAATCAAGTCCATACCCTAAGCTTGACATGAAAGGACTGCTCTAATACCACAAAATATGACCCCCGTTCACATTGATTCTAAACCCAAATATTATTGCATTCATTTTTAGTTGAACTTAAATTAATCATAGGCCTCTTTGTTAATTACCAAAATCGAGAATAAATTTTTTTCATTTTTAGGCCGAGTTAACATAAACGTAATTTGCATTATCTCATACATCACAATCGTAATGACAGAAAACAAGAATTGGAATCATCATTATACATGAGCATAGAAACAACTATACATACATACATATATATATATATATCATAGTTTGTATGTCAAGTCATTTAAAACATCCGTCATACAACATAGTCAGCAAAATGTAAACATCATCTACTTCTGATCAACATATGTACAATTAAAAATATCAACTACCTACCTTCATTATATACATCAAAATAAAAGGGCCTAGGTCAGAGCAGTAGGTAGCTATATTTACACCCACTCATAACCACAAAAAGAAGGATGTGACATCCTCTGATCTGAGTATGTTCTTATCTTTTTGCTTTGATAACCTTTTTGTTGAAGAGCTCTCAATCTTAGGGGGATCACTAAGCGTTATGTTTTTTATCTGGTAATTGCTTTGATTTGTTTTTTGAATTTCTGCTCTGATTTGATCAAAATTTTAATAATGTTTGTCATTATAAAAAGGGGGAAGATTGTTAAAACTAGAGATATATGAAGCGTTTAACCCCTAAAATGTTTTGATGATAACAAATACTATTAAAATTTATGATAGTCTAACAATTCTTGTTTTGCAATAATTAAGTGTTTTAGGACCATAAGCATCTATATAAAAGACTACATTATCGCTCTGTGTTAACTTAGTTTTATTTGCTTTATTTTTGTGAGCATCCATATATATGCTAAACAAGTCATCCAATGTTTTTTTTTTATAAGCGTCCATAATAATTGAAATGTCCTTACATAATCTTTTAAAAGTGCCCAAAAATCTGTTTTACCATAAATGCACTTTATAAAGGACCTCATACGTTATATCGCTTATATATTTGGACGAAGTTATCCTACAAAGAAGAAACCTTACTATGCTTGATACTTGGTACAAACTAAAGTGGAAAAGCAAGTCAACTTATCAAAAGAAGTACCAAAGTAGTTCAACAAAGAGACAAAAGTTAGAAGCACCTTACGCATGTCAGGAAAGAGAAATTTCTTTTTGATATAAACTGCCACTGCTGCAGGTGGCATCAAAGTCTCTCTCCTTAACTTTTTATGATACTCTATCTCATGCATTAAATGTACTTAGAATGGAAAAAAGATCTATCTCACAACAGATGTTGTCCCAAGCTTTTATAAGAAGACATAAGAGTGAAGAACAAAATAACGAAACTACATAACTTGTGTAAAAACTTTGTCAGTCTTTGGACAATCTCTTTGAACTTAAACTTCCATATTCTTTGTACACACAAAGTTATCTTGTATCTGCGCTTAAACCTGTAAAGCTCACCTTTGTGAGTTATCTTTTCAAAGTACAATCTTTGTGAAAGCTTGGAAAGGCTTAGTGTTAAATAATACTTGGGTTGAAATAATCTTTGGTGAAGATTTCGTTATAAAACCTAAAGAAGTTTAGAGAATACTTATTGTATAAATAGTTTGCTTAGTGGAACACCTTCAAGTTGAAAGGACTAGACATAGTTTTTAGTTAAGAGTGAACCAGTATAAAATCTCTATGTGTGCTATCTTTTTTCCCTATCATTTATTCTTCACATCATTTTTATTGGATGACTTTTATAATGCTTATGAAAACCCATTTTGCGAAAAAGTTTTCGAAAATACCCAAGACATAATTCAACCCCTCCCTCCCTTTTGTGTGTTCTTTTGTTTATTTCGCTTAACAAGGTTACTGTCAAGAACAAGTATCCAATCCTGCAGATTGATGATCTCAACTAAGAGGAGTTTGAAGCGTGGTTATCATTAGATTCGTGTCAAGGTCGAGGATATACTGAAAACTTCTTTTAAGACTTAGCATGGTCATTACGAGTATTTAGTAATGTCATTTGGTGTGACCAATGCTCTTACGATTTTATAAACTACATGAATTAGATTTTCCATTAGTACTTGAATAAATTCGTGGTAGTATTCATACACGATATTTTGGTGTAGTCCAAAAGTCATGAAAAGCATGTTGAGCACCTTAGGATTGTGTTACGGATCTTGAAGGAAAGACAATTGTATGCAAAGCTTTTGAAATGTGAGTTCTAGCTAGAGCAAGTAAATTTCTTGGGTCATCGAACATCAAAACAAGAAATTATTGTGGATCTAGCTTAAAAAGGAAGAAGTGCTACATTGGGAACAACCAATAACAATCACAGAGATACAACATTTTCTAGGATTGACAGGCTATTATTGAAATTTCATTGAAGAATATTCGTAGCATTGCCTTTGACTAAGTTGACACACAAGGGTCAACCTTTTGACTAGATGAAGAGTGTGAGGCTAGTTTTTAAGAGTTAAAGAAAAGATTGACTTTCGCACCAATATTGCTACTCCCCAATCAAACTAGAAAGTTTAAAGTTTAATATGATGCTTTAGGACAAGGATTAAGATGTGTTTTAATGCAATGAGGAAAAGTAGTTACTTATGCTTCAAGGCAACTAAGGCCACATGAAGTGAATTACCCAAAGCATGATTGAGAACTGGTTGCAATTGTGTTTGCATTAGAGACACTACTTATATTAAGCAAGATTTGAAGTATTTAATAACCATAAAAGTTTGAAATATTTGTTTGATCAGAAAGAACTAAACATATGGTAGAGAAGATGGATGACATTCCTCAAAGAATATGATTTTGAACTACACTATCATCCTAGAAAGGCGAATATGGTGGTGGATGCATTTTAAAATTTAGGATTTTTTCAAAAGATTTTTCATTATTGAATTAGTAAATTTAATATTTTTATAATATAAAGAAAAGAAATTATCTTAAAATATTTCAAAATCTAAAATATGTAAAAATAATATTCATTTACATCTATTTAAATTTATGAATTATTGTATAAATTTACTAATAGAAAGATCAGGAAACTTGTACATAATGACGTTTGTAAATACAATAATTTAGCATTTTTTTAATGCAAAATATTCTTTAACATTATTAAAAAGTAATTAATCTTCAAATATTATATTATATTCATTTTTTAAATGAATTGTAACTTTTATCTTGTCTTTTTTGTTGTGAGGTTTATGCTTTCTTTTTTCTATTGGTGAAAATTACCAAATAGTTAACTACATTATTTCTTAACGAAGAAAAAAATAAAGTTATAAAATCACATTCTATTCCATTGAAAAATATTTGGCTAAATTACATTTTTGGTGCTCCTATTTTTTCCAACCCGCAATTTTGGTCTCTTTATTTTTAAAAGACGTTTAGTCCTCTTATTTTTAAAAATTTGTAATTTTGGTCCCCTTATTTTTTGAGAGACATTTAGTCCCCCAATTTTTAAAAATATGCAATTTTAGTCTTGCCGCCAAATCTTTTACGTTGACTGTTAGTAGTTTAATATTAACTATGACGTATTCACGTTGACTCTAACATTGACTTTTACATGTCATTTATGTACTAACACGTCATAGTCAATGTTAAACAACTAAAGATCAACGCAAGAGATTTGAAGGCAAGACCAAAATTGTGGATTTTTAAAATAAAGGACTAAATGTCTCTACAAAAATAGGGAGACCAAAAATACAATTTAGCCAAAATACTTTTATATAAATAAAGAAAGTTTTGTTAAAGTAAATTACATTTTTGTTTATGAAATAAATAAGTACCTTGTGAACAGCTATATTACTTAGTGAGATTCTCCTATTGTGATACCCACTCACATTAATTCTTAACCCAACTATTTTTATGTTCATTTTTAGTTGGACTTAAATGAATTTTATGTTACTTATTAAATACCAAAATCAAGAATAATTTTTTTTCGTTTTTAAGTCGAACTAATATAGACATGATTCACATAATATCATACATCACATCATAAAGACAGGAAATAAAAATGGGAATCATCTTTAAACTTAAACATTGAAACAACTATAAATATACATGTGTGTATTTCATACATCAAGTCATCAGAACATTTATCATACAAAATATAAACATCGTTTCCTGCAAGTCAAAAATATGTATAATCAAAATATCAACTACCTACCCTCGCTATATATACATCAAAATACAAGGGCCTATGTCAGAGTAGTAGCTAGCTATATCTATAGCCACCCACAACAAAAAAGAAAGAAAGAAAGAAGGATGTGACAGCCTCATCACCCTAGAAGGAGTTGCAATGACCCATCTTCGTCATAGGAAAACTTAACCAATATAACTGTGATTCAATTTTAATTTGATTATGAAAACTCTTTAATTAATTTATCTTTTTGAAAATGAGTAAGAATTTTTTGCAACTTCAGATACTTTTCTATCTACCAGTGCCCACATAGAATACAAATAAAGTCTAAGTCACTAAACATGTGAGAAAAGAAGTCTCATACCCATAGAAACATCAACACTAATAGGTACAACCAAGATGCGATGCTTTGTACACTAACTCATACACATGTGACCAAACTACAAATACAACTCGAGAAAAAAGGATAGGAAAAATACATATGGACACTCACTAAGCTAGTCATTAAGACTAACTCATACAACTAAAGAGGAATGACCCATTACAGATCTCATGCCCACAATTAAGGCTCTAAATACATGGCAAGAGGAACTGTATGAGTCGCCTCTAATACCTCCATATAAGAAGGCTTCTCGCCTCTAGGGGCATTCGGTGACGCCAAACCAAAGAAACTATAAGTTGTCTAAAAGGTTGGACTATGACTCCTCCAAGTTTTGCGGCAGTATCTGGGATTGACATATAAACGAAGATTATTCCTTTGTGTTGCTACCCATCTACTGTGGTGAGGTCCAATTGGCGGTGTCCTTCATTATTGATGTGTACTCCTAGGAGTCGAAATAGAAAGAGGGGTCCAGAAGGAACTATGTCCATCTACTTTCGCTATAACAAATCATCACAATCATCATAGTCATACACACACAATAACACACATGCAAGGATAAGCTACCCAAAAACAAATAATCATAGCAAGATAAAACGTACAATATACTAAACATATATTTAAGTACACATTTAATCATATCATGTGAGCATAGTATTAAAATCTTAATCACATTTGTTATTCATAATTATATTATGACTAATTATGCAAATGTAGACAATGGTCCTAGACTCTCCATGAAATTCTAATTAAGTGATAGCCCAAATATTCCTTAATCATGGTATAATCAACACAGGTACCTTACCAAAGGTTAAAATGACACATGCCAAAAACCATTTGGGGAATACTGACCACTAATCATGGGAACTAGTGCTCCAGTCAGGCTTTTAGTATGGGGGTATCGCACAACACGACATGAGAGCATGCAAAATTCTAATCTCCTGTAGAATCATGACATCCGTAGTCATCAAGCTTTCACACCCGTCTTAACCAAACTATTCCCTTAACACATTCAGTGTCAAATTGCTCACAGCAATGCATGTGTGCATGACAATCAATTTCTCATAAATAGACAATGATGGCATTTCATATTAATAAATACTTATGATTCATACCCTAACAAGTTTAATTCACCAATTTACAATATTTTAACATGCCATCGAGTCACATATATTCACCACATCATGTCTTCAACAAAGATGAATTATGAAACTCTCATTTATTTCTATTTAATAAAATTTTATTATTTCTATATAGATAATTATAATAAAATTATAAATTCTGTTTTTAAAGACTTAATTTTAAAAGAAAGGGTTTAAATTTGAAAGCATCATAGTCCAATTTAAGTCATAGGTTTTCATAAAAACTTAATTTTATAACTTGTAAGGTTATTCTTTAAAATAAAATCATTAAAATACTTTTAAAATTTAAAAAAAAAAAAAAGAGATATATTTCTTAGAAAAGATGTTTAGCTTTATATACAAAGAACCTCATTTAAGTTTCAAGTATCCAAAACATAGCATTATACAAAGCTAGAAAAAGTTTCAAAACTTTGGATTCAAAACAGAATCCAAAAGCATTCCAAATTCAAGCCTCGATTTTGATAGCAAATTTGAACAAATAAATGATTTTTGCTAAACATGATCCTTAGTTTGTTAAAAAGGAAATTTTGTCTTTTTTCTAAATCATCCAAGATCACCTTTAGCAAAAATCTAGAAAAAAAGATACAAAAATAATAAGACAGTGAGGTTAGATCGTCCTATTGGAAGGCAAGCTGAACTATTTTTCCATTTTCACATCCAATTTAGAAGATTTAGTAGCAAAATGATTTATTTTCTAAAAGTACACATAAAAATATTTCTAAGTTGACCAAAATCATCAAAACAAAGGACTATACAATTTACTATGATTTTTGAAAATTCATAGTTTTCAAAAATACTTTTAGTCAGAAATAGTGTAGCACCAACAAATTTCAAAAATTATTAAAAATAATAAACATAAATATGTAGGCAAACCATATGTATATAGAAATTTTATTGAATCTAGTTTTCATTTGTTTTAAAAGTTTCATCAATCACCCAACAGAACATTCCAGAATCATGTTTTAATACATACTACCAATTTAGTGGTTTCAAAAAGCAAGCACAACTTTCAAAAGACATAAATTTTTTGCTTCTTAACTTGTTCATGTGTTTATTGAGTTCATTATAAATCAAAATTTGTCTAGTTTCGTACTAAACAACAGGTACTCAAAAATATTAACCACAACTCAAGTTATAGTAAAAATATTAAGAGGTGTCAGAACTGAAAACCGAAAACAACACATGACCATCAAACAAATCTTCACAAAACCATTTCTTTTCACCAACTTTTAAAGTACTGACATAATTTATAAGACATAAACCACACCCAAAAGTAGCATCACAACAAGAACACACCAAAAGTATAGTTTTCTTTACCTCCAATGATTTAGTAAAGTAGGACTTTTGAGAAGAAAGTGACAAGATGGAGGGTTCTCTTTGAACTTTGGCTTGAATAAGCTTAAAAAATGATCATAAATGGGCAACCCCATGGCACCAAAACAACTTACGTCAGACCTTGGGTCAAGGAAGTAAGGAAAATAGTTTTTAAAACTCAAGGATCTTAGAAGAAAAAGGAATAAGGGAGGTGGAGACTTACCAAGACCAACACTAAGAACTCTTATATCCCTCTAACACATTTTTAGCACTTTCTAGAATTTTTGAGAGTTAGAGTGGAGAAGCTCTCTAAAATGCCACGACTTGGAGTATTTAAAGAGGAGGAAGTGGTTTCAAATTTGAATAAGTCTTAGTGGGAGGGCAAATAAGTAATTGGCAAATTGATGGGATTTTAGGGTAAAATAAAAATTTAAATCAACTTCTCCTAGAAGTTAAGAGTAGGACGTTCAAGGAGGAGAAACAAGGGGTAGAGGGTGGTTTTAGTACATTAGGGTACAACTTGTAAGAGAAATTGTCATACTTAGGTAGATATGATGTTTAGTTAGATTGAAACTAATCTTGTTAGTTTAGGAAACTTAATTGGTCACCTTGTTTAGTTGGGTTGAGACGAGTAGTGTAAGGTTAGACAGTAGAAAATTTAAATTACCTACACTGACAGTGAAAACGCTATCAAATACCAAGATTTATCGAACAAGGCTTTAGGGTTTTTCGACATTCAAACCAATTAAGATAATTTAATTGGAATTAGGATATTAATGAGTTTATGACTTGCAAAAATATCTTAGGTTGTTATTGATCTGTCTCTGTAGTAGGCAGGTAAACAGTTCTCTTTATCTAATAGGTTTCTCAATAATCGATCCTTGGCAAAAAAAGAATAAAACCCAATGTTCTAAATCTTTTAATAAGGAAAGCTATCAAACCAAATAGAATCTAATCATAATTAACTTAAAATTAATTAAGATTAAATTCCATGATCCTATATTGCTCATTAACTTTTACTGATAAATCCCTGCTCAACAAATATCAGCATAGTCTAGATTCCTACAGAAATCTCAGTAGAAATTCAAACAAGAACATACCGTATTTCTTTTATTTATTTTTCACTAAAACTTAAATTTAATTCCTCTTCTTAATTATTCAATCACTTAATTATGGATCAATATGTTGCAGATTTTGCATTGATAATTTTCATAGTGCACTTCAATTTTTGTAGAAAACTCTACAGAAATTTACATAGCAAGCAACGTCTTTTAATTATTCATTTAACCTGAATTGAAATTTAATTTTTCCTTTTAGATTATCAACCACTTAGTCACAGATTATAAAGGATAGGCCTTATAGGAGTCCCCCCCATAGTCTGTCTCTGTCTCCTTATAGTCCCTATCACTATCCACAACATAGTTAGCATGACTGTTGGGCACTTGATGAGGTGACCTGAGGTCTAAAGAGGAAAATAAGGATGCAATCACCTAGCCATTCCCTATACTCCATTGCTAATTAATAAGTGAGGAATAGATGGGAGAGGGGATGGGAACCTAATCCATATAATCGAGAGAGTCAATGATGATCAAAGAAGGTGGTCAATCAAAAAAATTTATCATAGATGCAATCATGGCAATGTCATCATCCCTAAAAGTAGGTGGTGATAGGACTACAGCTCTGATGAAACCCTGCGGAGGCAGCGAAGTCAACATGACTAAAGAAAATGTCGGGATAAGGGGACAACATACTAGTGGTGAGGTACCCCTGAATGGCTAGAAATTTGAAGTCCTCATCATAGGTCCAAGCACCAAAATAACTATACTCCAAGTGCAAGTTCAGTAGGACCAGCATTGCCGCCATCTTCTTGTACCAAGTCACAATCATACAAACACACATATAGAGAAAAGATAGAGGAGTAGGGTGATTTGTTCTCAAAATCACTTTCACAACCTCACAAGATAGGTAGGATAAACCTATGAAGCAAACACAAAGATAAAACGCAACTAAAAGGAAAAAAAGGAAACCAAGGATTTTAATCTAAGCTATCCTATTTTACCCAAGACTCCATATGGATCCATACTCCCCACTGATGAGCAATATCCACATAGAATTCGAAAAGTAATTGGAAGTTCATATACCTGTCCACATCAAGGTACAAAATCCTTATCATCAATCTTAAGAAACGGGTTATCTTTCAACTTTGAGCTATCACATCTCTATACAGAGGTATACACTACATCAATCTTAGTGATGCTGAGGAGGTGTCAAGATTATCAAGCTGGTTTAGTGATTGTACCATCTCTAAGGTGTTACCCCGATTGTTAGGACTCTCACCACTTGATACCATACCCTCTAAACCTCTTCATTGGTCCCTTCTTTTCATTTCGTAGTTTACCAAATTGTTGTTGGAACCAAAGATGTAGAAGCGTCTAAACCCTCAATGTTTTGAAGATAACAAAGCTTATTAATGTTCATATTTTGCACGTATAGACTAACCCTGTCATAGCTAAGAAGAAGACTCGCCAACAAGGACCGTCCAGTGTCATGTTAAAGACCGTCCAATAGACGTGTGAAAGACCGTCCAGTTAGACGTGTTTAAAGACCATCCAGTTGAACAAACTAGAGGCCACCGTCCAAGTCTCCAAGATCATATATTCAAACGGCTAGGTTTTTAGTCTGAATGTCAATTACATTTATGCTAAGTTTGCCTCGTAAATTACATATTGCTACTTCAATGAACTAACGTTCAAATTTGTTTGAAGCATCAACATCAATTCAGTACAAAAGCACAACAGAATAGATAAAGCAAGTCAACTTATCAAGCTGACAAGACAAATGAAGAAGGTTCAGAAGAACAGACCGCCAGCGCAGTCCTACAACTTCCCTTGTAGTGCAAGTCTACAACTGCCACACCTGACATTTCTAAAAAGATGGTCTGCACGCTTCTCATTATGTAAAGAGTCAAATTATCTACAACGAATCTTTTTCCTAAAGATCATATATATACATGCACCAACGAAAACAGAAGAACAACAACGAGAAACGAAAAGGTGAATAGAAAAAGGCGAAGTCTGTCAAAAAGAACAAGAACGTAAAGTCTTTTATAATACTCTGTTAAAAGCGTCCAGTGGACGATAGCAAAATTTTGTAAAGATCCTCAAAGTGATCCTGAGCTAAATCTTTCAAATCCTCACTACGTGAGTTGACCCTTCCTCTTTAAACACTTGTGTGTTGTGAAAGCCTGGAAAGGCTTGGTGTAAAAGAATACTTGGGTTAAACAATCTAGGGAGATTGCATTGTAAAGCCTGAAGAGGCCACGAACAATACTTGTAACCTAAGACTGGTTAGTAGAAACCTTCTGGGTGAAGGGACTGGACGTAGCTCAGGTTGAGTGAACTAATATAAAACTTTTTGTGTTTTTTTTTCTCTCTATCCCTACACCTGAAAACGTTTTTTTTTTTTTGTTGTTGATCTACTTATTTCAAAAAAGTCTTATAAGGCACAATTCAACCCCCTCCTTCTGTGCATTTTTTCGTATTTTAATTGGTATCAGAGCTTGACCTCTTGGGGTTGAGCATCTAACACTACAGAGGTAAAAAAAACGATCTTGATCACTCATGGAGAACGAAGGACAAGCCATTAACAGACGGCCTCTTCTCAAAGGTCAAAGCTACAATTACTGGAAGCAAAGAATGATAGCATTCTTTGATGCATGTCACATAGACATGTGGGACGTAGTAGAAACTGGCGACTACCTGCCCCTTGACCATGATGGAATGGAACTCCCAAGAAGTCAATGGACAGAATCTCACAAACAGAGGTATCTTCTAAACTCAAAGGCTAGAAATGCTATGATGCGTGCCTTATCTAAGTCTAAATATAAAAGGTACACAGTCTAAAAAGTGCTAAGAAAATGTGGGACACCCTCGCTCTTGCTTACGAAGGCACCTCACAAGTAAAGAGGTCAAAATTGAGCTTACTCGTAAGACAATATGAACTATTTACTATGGAGGAAAATGAAACTATCAAACTTATGTTTGGTAGATTTCAAACCATAACAAACAACCTGAGGTCCTTAGGCAAAACCTATGATAATTATGATCATATTGACAAAATCTTGAGAAGTTTGCCTAGGCAATGGAGACTGCAGGTTACAGCCTTAAAAACTTCCAAGGATCTAACAACACTCTCAATAGAAGAGTTACTTGGAACTCTTAAAGTACACGAACTGGAGCTGAAGCAAGACCAAGGACAGAAGAAGAAGTCCATCGTTCTAAGCGTCCAGCAACCCTCCAGAGGATCAGTGTCCAAGGCACTAACGTGGAAGAATCCTCTGAAGAAGAATCTGAGAAGGACGATTCTGATGAGGATGAGATATCCTTCATTTCAAGGAAAATTCAGGCTATATGGAGGAAGAAAGGAGGATCAAGAGTCCAAAACTTCACAAAGAAGTTCAACAAAACTCCAAAAGAAAAAAATCCTTCAGTATGCTATGAATGCAAGAAGCCTGGACATTTCAGAGCTGAATGTCCCAGCCTATAGAAAAACAAAAAGAGGACATTCTCCAAGAAAAAGGGTCTCATGGCTACCTGGGAAGACATGGACCTATCTTCATCAGATGCAGAAGGAGAAGAAGAAGCAAACTTGTGTTTCATGGCAAGAACCAGCTCTGATAGCTCAGATAATGAGCAAGACGAAGAGGTAAACTTCGACAACTTAATCTCCCTACAAGAAGCTTATAATGACTTGCTTGCTAACTCCTCAACTCTTTCAGTAGGATATAAAGAATTGAAAAGAAATTTTCAAAAATAACAAAAGAATTTAATTTGCTCAACGAAGAGCATAAAAAGGTCTTGAAAGAAAATGAGGTTTTGAAACTAAAAATATTTCAGAAGAAACATCTTCTCATGAAGTCTTAAAACTTCAAAAAGAAGTTACTCATCTAAAAGAAAGTTTATCTAAATTTGTTAGTGGAACTAAAAATCTAGACAAAATTCTATCATATAGAAGAAGTCCTGATGACAAATCTGGACTTGGTTTTGTTAAAGAAGAAAACTACAAATCTAGTAAAAATATAACATTTTGTAAAAAATGTGGAAAGAATGGGCATGAATCAACACAATGTAGATATCGTCCAACAAAGAAGGCGTCCAATGCCTTCAAAACTAACCGAAAAGGACCCAAGTCTATTTGGGTACCTAAGTCCATGATAATACCTGTTGCAGATTTGCTTGACAATCGAAAGAAAACCCTAGTTATGGTACCTGGACAGTGGTTGCTCACGACACATGACGGGAGAAAGGTGTATGTTGTAACGCCCGACCGCTTGCAGGATCTGTGACTGTCCCCACAAACCAACACAAGACTTTTCAGCGTGCTTTGTCCTCACTCACACGCTTCCCCGGAAACTTCCCAGTAGGTCACCCATCCCTAAATTGCTCCAAGTCAAGCACGCTTAACTATGGAGTTCTTAAGTGATGGGCTACCAAAAAGTAAATGCATCTTGTTGGTATAGGTAGCACTTATTAATTCCTTTAAGCTATCCTCAACTGTACAGTCCCATACCTGCACAGCCTCTGGATCCCTCTCATTCAGGTGTGTATTCGATTCATTCATGTACCCCTCCCGCTGGAAGCCTGCTAGGAGCCGCTCATTGTCCGTGCCTCATCTCTTTTGCATCGGCGTTCACTCCCCGCCTTCGTCAGCGCCCGGGATGTTACATATGTTCCAAAGCCTACAACCCAAGAATGGTGGGTGGGTCGAGGAGGGAAAAGTCGTAGGTATAGGAACAATCGGTAAGCATTCCTTCCCTTCTATTGAAAATGTTTTGTATGTTGAAGGCCTCAGACATAATCTACTGAGCATAAGTCAATTATGTGACAGTGGACACAATGTCTCCTTTGATAAAGATAAATGTACTGTCAAGAATCTAGATAGATCCATATTATTCTCTGCTAAATGGGAAAGCAATCTTTATAAGATTGATCTAGTTGACCTCATAAATCAAAATGTATCTTGTCTAGTATCCATCAAGGAAAATCAATGGACTTGGCACGAAAAGCTTGGACATGCAAGCTTGAGATTAATCTCAAAGCTAAATAAGCATAACCTCATAAGAGGACTTCCAAATCTTGCTTACAAGTCTGATATTCTCTGTGATGCTTGTCAAAAAGGGAAACAAGTAAAAAGCTCTTTTGAATCAAAAAATACTGTTTCCACAACTAGACCTCTTGAGCTATTACATATTGACTTGTTCGGTCCAACTAGAACAGCTTCCCTGAGCGAAAAACGATATGGACTAGTCATAGTGGATGACTACTCTAGATGGACATGGGTTATGTTCTTAAAACACAAGGATAAGTCTTATAAAACCTTTTCTACCTTTTGCAAAAGGATACAAAATGAAAAAGGTGTTTGTATAGCTTCAATAAGAAGTGATCACGGAAGAGAGTTTGAAAACGAAAATTTTCAATGGTTCTGTGAGGAGAACGGAATTCTCCACAACTTCTCTGTACCACGAACGCCACAACAAAACAGTGTGATAGAGAAAAAGAACAGGTCATTGCAAGAAATGGCTAGAACCATGCTAAACGATAACTCAACTCCTAAGCATTTCTAGGTTGAAGCCGTAAACACTGCATGTTATTTACAAAATAGAATTTACATAAGACCTTTTCTGAAAAAGACTCCCTATGAATTGTGGAAAGGACGAAAACCCAACATATCATATTTTCATCCCTTTGGATGTCAATGTTTCATTCTAAACACTAAGGACAACCTTGGTAAGTTTGATTCAAAGTGTGATGATGGAATACTGTTAGGCTATTCTGAAACATCTAAGGCTTATAGAGTTTACAACTCTAAAACCTTAGCAATTGAAGAAGCCATCCACGTTAAGTTCAATGACAAAAAGCCTGATAACGAAATATCAGAGCTAGACGATTCATTTGCAGATATGAAGCTGGACAATGCCAAACCTTCAGCGTCCAGAGATCAAATGGACGATCCAAATGCAGAAGAAAAAGAACCAACTGGACAGTCTTGGCAAATGAAGACCTATCATCCAGAAAATCAAATTCTTGGAAACATTCAAGATCATGTTAGGACAAGATCGACCTTCAAGGAGCAAGCTCAAACTGCCTTGATTTCTCAACTGGAACCAAAGACAATAGACGAAGCTCTCCTGGACGATGGCTGGATTAGCGCCATGAAGGACGAACTTAGTCAATTCGAAAAGAATGATGTCTAGATGCTAGTTCCCGCACCCAAGGACAAGTCTATCATTGGAACAAAATGGGTATTCCGCAACAAGCTTGATGAAGCTAGCAATGTGGTAAGAAATAAAGCAAGACTTGTAGTACAAGGTTACTCTCAACAAGAAGGTATAGACTTTACCGAAACTTTTGCACCAGTAGCTAGATTAGAAGCCATTCGCATCTTACTTTCATTTGCTGCTCATAGTAATATGAAGCTCTATCAAATGGATGTAAAAAGTGCATTCTTAAATGGCATAATAAACGAGGAAGTCTATGTGAAACAACCTCCTGGTTTTGAGTGTGATACTTTTCCCAAACATGTTTTCAAACTTAAAAAGGCTTTGTATGGTCTTAACAAGCCCAAGAGCTTGGTGTGAAAAACTAAGTTCTTTTCTTTTAGAAAATGGTTTCTTTAGAGGAAAAGTAGATACCACTCTCTTTCGCAAAGACGTCAAACACATTTTATCATTGCACAAATATATGTAGACGACATTATTTTTAGAGCTACTAATGACGGGTTATGCAAGGATTTTTCTAAGATCATGACAGCAGAATTCGAGATGAGTATGATGGGAAAACTAAAATTCTTCCTGGGGTTGCAAGTAAAGCAGACTGGAAACGGAATATTCATACATCAGACAAAGTATGTCAACGAACTTCTGAAAAATTATAAGATGGACGATGCAAAAGAAATGAGTACACCCATGCATCCATCATCAATACTTAGCATGGATAACACTTCTAAAAAGGTAGATCAATCTACATATCGAGGTATGATTGGATCCCTTTTATATCTCACAGCGTCCAGACCTGACATTATGTTCAGTGTATGTCTATGTGCTCGCTTTCAGTTTGATCCTAGAGAAACTCATCTAACAGCAGTTAAGAGAATCTTTAGATACCTAAAAAGAACCACTAATCTTGGTTTATGTTTTAAGTCAACCAAAGAATACACATTAGTTGGTTTTTGCGATGCTGACTATGCGGGAGATAGAGTAGAACGCAAGAGCACTAGCGGAGGATGTCAACTCATTGGTGGAAATCTAGTCTCCTTGACGAGCAAAAGACAAAGGACAATTGCCCTATCCACAGCAGAAGCAGAATATGTCTCAGCTGTGTCTTGTTGCTCACAACTCTTATGGATCAAACATCAGTTAGAAGACTACAATATCTATGAGAGTAACATTCCTATTTTCTATGATAACACTGCTGCTATAAATCTGTCAAAAAATCCTGTCTTGCATTCTAGGGCAAAGCACATTGAAATAAAACATCATTTTATAAGAGATCATTTTCAAAAGGGAGTTGTTGATATTCAGTTTATTAACACTGAAAACCAATTGGCAGATATATTTACAAAACCCCTTCCTGTAGATAAACTCATCCATATTCGAGATCTTCTAGGTATGAAATTTATAAGTGAATAGTTCTATTCAACATGCCTTGATCGTCCAAAGTTCGGTAGCGTCCAATGTTTTCATAGCGTCCAATACTTCATCGTCCACTTGCATATATTTTCGCATTCCATAACGACTGTCATTTGTGTGTGCATCATTATCCGTGCTTAATCATGTTTTCTCTGAAAATGATTTGAAATAAATGCTTCTTTTTGGTTTGAGTCACTCATGCGCCATATAACCAACCTCGAGAAACATAAGCACCTGACCTAGCATTTATTACACATCACCTCTCTCTTCAAAAGTAAAAGAACCGCCAAAAGCAAAACTCTTCAGTTTCGTCATATACACTCAAGCCCAAACCAAATACTCACTTTTTTTCAAATCCACCTGAACTCCCTCAACTTTTCAAAACCTTAACCTCCCTTTAAGCTCTCAGATATGGCAACTAAAAAGGCTGGTCTCGCTGCAAAGGCCATGGCTCGTGTGAAGAGCCTAAACAAGGTTGTTGTTCTCATCGAAAGCCGCTTCGATATCCAAGCTCTCGATGACATGGGCGTGTATGTAAAGGATAACTTGCTCAGATGTGGAATTCTCAACTACTTCCATATGAACAAAATCATATACCCAAAACTCATCCGAAAGTTCTAGAATTCTACTGTTTTCTCAAAGACAGACATTACTGGAACCGTTCTGGGAGTTAAGGTCACACTAGACCTAGGCTTTGTTGCCCAAGCCATTGGATGTGAGCGAGCTGGGTCCTGCATCAAAAACGGCTGGGAAGACAGCTTTGGAGGTCATGACACAGTCGATGCTGCACTAATGGGTCCCGAAGGACAAAGTCCAGTCGAGTACAGCAAACTGACGAAAGAAGGGAAGATATTCCAACAGTTTCTGAACAAAGGAATTCTTCACAAGACTAGATCTAAGGACAGCGTTACCTTCTTGCATCGGTTCGCGTTGTTCCACATGATCACTGGTCAACAGTTCAACTTGCCGCACCTCATCCTAAGCAACATCTTCAGGACCATGAGAGGACGCGAGGAGTGTGACCAGATTACGTATGCCGCACTTCTTAACAAAATCTTTGGCAACAACAAGTATTTCATGCTTTCTTTGCTCTTCTCTTGGGGAGCAAAACAAGATTCGGATTCTAGGTGGTGGCCATAGATTCACACAACTACCGTTCGGACGCAACAATGTTGCGCAGATGAAGGCTGGGTTCGTGCTGAAGCCTTTAGAGACCACGTCCAAACTCGTGGACGTAAAAGAAAAAGCAGTTGAGATGGCACCTCTACAAATAGTAGCGCCAATCGTCCAGCATGTTGCACCTATGGACGACGAGGTATTGTTTGAAAATCCTATTGCTGCCAGACCGTCCACCAGAAGGAGGTCGACCAAGGCACAAGTGACCAAAGCTACAAGGTCCAAGACCCAACGACCTTCAGCTCCACCTGTTCCACTTACAGCTGCTCCTATTGCTGCGTCTGCTTCTTCTATTGCACCAACCATACTTCCCGCTAAGAGACAGCTAATCGTCGCCTCTGATGACGAAGACGATAAGCCTATTGGTAAGCTTATCAAGAAACAAAAAGCTGCAACCAATGCTGTTCCTGTTCAACCACAATCCCAACCATCTACCTCCCCCAAACGACCAGCAAACACACTGCTAGGGGAAGCACAGTCCAAGAAACGTAAGCTTTCTTCTCCTGTTGCTGCTGATGAACCTGTAAGTGATTTTATTGAATCTATACTTATTGAACCATATGAATCTCTTACCCAACCACAAACTGAAACCCAAGCCACACCTCAACCAGAAATGTTGTTGCTTGGTGATGAAGGTTATACCTGCACCATTCCTACTCCCGGTATCTCAAAACTTACCTCTCCATTAAACCTCTTAAATCATATCCCTCCTCAACCATCATCCCCTTCCCTACCCCTTCCTTAGAAACTTTGGCACAAACCAAACAGAAATGGCCTCTACTGTTTGTTGAAGGAAATTCTCAAAACCTCTTGGACGACAATGCCATCATTTTGCGTCCAAAGCTTCCCGAGCCAGACTTTGGTTTTGACTATTCTCTAATTGATATGGAGAAGTATATGGATGACTACGTCCATCAGCCGTCGGAAGAATACCTGACACTACCTCCTGGAGCCATTGAACACCTGCCGCTCAAGCGGTTTATTAGACGAAGGTATCCTAGAGTTGTACGAGCTTGGCACATAAATGCTCATCCTCTTGGAGTACTTCAACACAGAGTACCTCCAATCGAAGACACCGAGAAAGCTCTACAACAAACAGGACGAATGGACGAGCGGATTATTCATCTAAGGCCTGCAGATTTGAAGTTTCGGCCTATAGATCCAGAAGAAGATGGATTCTTTCCATCCGCCCTTGAGCATATGTTCTGCAACACTCTCAAAGGTTTGGCGTTTTTGAAGTATCAGCTGTTCATTCCGCCATCCCAACATATCCGACCTTCCACATCCATCCGCATTCAACCAGACCGAGTCTGTCCAAGACTGCCAATCATCGATGAAAATCGCAAGAAAAAAAAAAATTCTGACCAAGGCGCCATCTTTGCCTTTACTGTCCAGAGCTGAAATTCAACATCATCCAACCCATTCCCATGAATGGTTTTTAACTCAGCGTCTTCATACAGACATGGACGAGACGGATGCTGAACGCTTCTGGCATCAACATATGTTCCTATGCGAACAAGAAGCGTCCAACAGTGGCATTTCAACAAACGACAAGGCCAATATCCCAACTACAACGAACTGTGAATTCACGCAGCATCCAGCTCGTGTCTTTCACTTTTCGGACACTTCAGCTGCCTTTGTCTGTCCACCAGATAAGCGTCCACTCCTTGGTATAGAAACTTCTACCCTATACACTTGATTGCTGCTCTTACTCACATCAACACCTTCCAACCACCCCTACCCTTGGACCCCTCCTCGACCTTATCAACTTGACGTGCTAAACCTAAAGTTTCTAGAAGCACCTCCTCCCCCCTCTAAAACTCTTCCACCTTCTCAACCAGCTTCACCTACACCTCCACCATCGCCTACTCCTGGCTCCCAAACCTCTGCCAGCCTCTCCATCTCCACTTCCGCCCCTTCATCCATCCCCTCTGTTGACCCTACCGTTCAACAATATGTTGCCACCCAACTTCAACCTATTTTCACTCTTCTTCACCAAATTCTACAAAACCAACAAGCCCTCCTCCATCCTTCTCACCTTCTCCTCCTCCGCTGCTGCCATAGTGACTGTGATGACGACTCCCTTTTTTTTTTTTTTGATCATGACAAAAAGGGAGAAAGCATTATGTTTTTTTTGTTTTGTTCTTTTCTTTTTGCCTTTGTCGCATTTTTTTGTGCATATATTCTTGCCAAATTTTATGCTCTGAACAGCTAAATAAAATACAAAGTTGATATGCTTTACTTCAAGTATTGCTCTGCCTATATTAAATCCTATATCTATTATACAATATGCTTAATACTTGATATGATATTTGATATGGATTCAAGCTGATATCCTGTGTCTCAAATATACAAAACTTGGTATATCCGACTCAAGGGGAGCATAGTAAGTCTTTCGAAAACTTCTTTATGCGCTTCTTTATTTTCTAGTAAAAACTTAAAAAAAATTAATAAGGTTTGTCATCATCAAAAAGGGGGAGATTGTTGGAACCAAGACGTAGAAGTGTCTAAACCCTCAATGTTTTGAAGATAACAAAGCTTATTAATGTTCATATTTGCGCGTATAGACTAACCATGTCACAGCTAAGAAGAAGACTCGCCAACAAGGACCGTCCAGTGTCATGTTAAAGACTGTCCAGTAGACGTGTGAAAGACCGTCCAGTTAGACGTGTTTAAAGACCATCCAGTTGAACAAACTGGAGGCCACCGTCCAAGTCTCCAAGATCATATATTCAAACAGCTAATTTTTTAGTCTGAACATCAATTACATTTATGTTAAGTCTACCTCGTAAATTACATATTGCTACTTCAGTGAACTAACGTTCAAATCTGTTTGAAGCATCAACATCAATTCAGTACAAAAGCACAACAGAATAGATAAAGCAAGTCAACTTATCAAGCTGACAAGACAAATGAAGAAGGTTCAGAAGAACAGACCGCCAGCGCAATCCTGCAACTTCCCTTGTAGTGCAAGTCTACAACTGCCACGCTTGACATTTTTGAAAAGATGGTATGCACGCTTCTCATTATGTAAGAGTCAAATTATCTACAACAGATCTTTTCCTGAAGATCATATATATACGTGCACCAACGAAAACAGAAGAACAAACAACGAGAAACGAAAAGGTGAATAGAAAAAGGAAAAGTCTGTCAAAAGAACAAGAACATAAAGTCTTTTGTAATACTTTGTTAAGAGCGTCCAGTGGACGATAGCAAAATTTTGTAAAGATCCTCAAAGTGATCCTGAGCTAAATCTTTCAAATCCTCACTACGTGAGTTGACCCTTCCTCTTTAAACACTTGTGTGTTGTGAAAGCCTGGAAAGGCTTGGTGTAAAAGAATACTGGGTTAAGCAATCTAGGGAGATTGCATTGTAAAGCCTGAAGAGGCCACGAACAATGCTTGTAACCTAAGACTGGTTAGTAGAAACCTCTGAGTGAAGGGACTAGACGTAGATCAGGTTGAGTGAACCAGTATAAAATTTTTTGTGTTTTTCTTCTCTCTATCTCTACACCTGAAAACGTTTTTTTTTTGTTGTTGATCTACTTATTTCGAAAAAGTCTTACAAGGCATAATTCAACCCCCCCCCCCTTCTTGTGCGCTTTTTCGTATTTTAGCTGTAGCTTCTCCAAACTTAAAATCCATGACTCACAACATGATTCTTTTATCTTAACAACTCATCAGACTTAGATTCAAACATGTTTGCACATAATTCACCTCTCCATCAAAGATACGTTTGGTCTTAGAGACTGAGAACCAGTATACACTTTTCTTATCATAAAATAATAATATATTGCCTCACTAATCAAAATAACTAATTAAATAACGATTTCTATTAAATGTTTTCCACTACATTAAATTTCACAAGTTTATGAGAAATTATTCTAAATTGATATTAAATCATAAAAAATTTGTTTTAATTATTTATAAAATATTAGATAAATTTTTTTACTTTTCTTCATATGTTTTAATTATGACCGAGAGTAATATTTTCAAAAATAACAATAATTCATGAAATTTTTTATAATTACATTTTCAATATAAAAAAAATTAAGTATTAGTAACAAAATTTCTTGTCTATCTATCTCTCTCTCTCTCTCTCTCTCTCTCTCTCTCTCTCTCTCTCTCTCTCTCTATATATATATATATATATATATATATATATATATATATATTGCCGAGAGCCATTTTCCCCAAAATAACCCATTTTTTTAACTAAAAAAAATTATAAAATAAGTTAGATAATACATATATTTTGATTTCTACAATAAAAATAATTTTCCTTTGCACCCATGACACACTCCCTTGCTGGAGTATAGTATAAGCCCATCAAGCCAAAAATTTCAATTTTTTTCTACCCCAAAATAAATACATCATTAATATTTAAATATATACATGTAATAATTGGTAAAAAGTGAAATAAAATTTCAACATCTTCCTCCAAATACTAGCATGCTTGAATACTATGGATGTTGCCAAGTCAAGGTTTTATAATTTTTTCTTCTAAAAACAACCATTTTCAAAAACACTAAAATTATATTAAATAGAATACATAGTGTTTAGTAAAATAAAGTAATAAAAAATTCCACACTTCCCTCTTCAATAAACAATGGCCAAATGGCCTATAGGACAAAACCAAGTGGTTTTTGTCTTCCTTCACTAACAACAAGCATTAGTAAGTATCAAGTTAAAAAAAAAAAAAACAATAGATCAAGGTACACATTCAAGGACAAAAGTGATACTAAACCAACACAAAAATCATCTCAAAGTTTCATCACCATGTCAAAAATAAATAAATAAAATCAAGATGCATCATCAAAGTGATCACTTGCATCACAAAACCAAGACAAGAAGCATAAAGTAAAACATTAACACAAAGATGCTTAGGAGAGATTTGGGGGTCAAATCTCCTCCTACAATCTTTGCGAAGTGGTAAATAGCAAGAAAAAAACCCCTTCCCCCTATACCTCAAGTGAGAAAAATGGTCGAGTGATGGAAAAGAAGTGGCGTCTAAAGGATAAGAATGGTGCCTTAAACCTCAAAATGGTGAAGTAGACTTCAAGCTTAGATGGAGTATGGCTTTTCTTTGGCTTTGGGATGTAGAAGAAGAAGAAAAATTAGAGAGAATGGGGAGTGTTGGGTTTAGCCAGCAAAAGAAAAATCAAGGAGAGTGAGTGGTTTTGTGTTTAATACCATTCTTGTCACAAATAAATGCATGGTACTGATTGGCTTTATTTTTTAATTCAAAAAGGCTTGATACTATCTATATCTAAAGAGATTTTATGTCTAAGTAAGTAATCTCATCCCTAAGTAACTTAGTTTTGGTTTTAATTAGTTTCTAGTTCTAATTTTAAGAGCACATGTTTAATATGAGAAATTCTAGAATCATCTTAATTTAATTTAGCTTAAGCTTTTGTTTTAATTTTTCATTTTTCTTAACTTTATTAATTTGGGCTCAACAAATTGGATCACAATCCAACAGTACTAGACATGTAGTATTGGCCCAACCCAAATGCATTTTTATTCAATTTTTTATGACTAATGGTTAATTATTCTCTAATTAATCCTATTCTACTAAAATATTAAATTTTTGTGCTAATTTTGTGTAAATGATCATGACACTTCTTACACATGTAATATTAAGATCCTAGATGATTTATAAAATTTAAAAATAATTTTTATAATTTTTCTATAATCTTTAGCTAATTAAAATGCATTTTTAAGCCATAAATTCTTATTAAATCAATTTTTATTTAATAAAATATAAAATTTTCAAAATAATAGTGAAAAATAATTATTTACATCAAAATATATTTTAGGTAATTTTCTCACTTTTTTTGGATATTAAAAAGACACTAGTTTGACTCTCTAATCAATTAGGGACAGGTTGGTTATTTTGTACAAGATTTTCAGAAAATTTTTAGAAAACTCTTAAAATTATATTTTAATATTTTAAATATTTTTCTAAGCTCAAAATAAATTTTATCCCCATTTAAACCCTTTTTTAGAATTATTTCATCTTAATTCTTTTTATAAGAAATTTTAGGGACAAGAGCGTCATTTTTTCATTTCCTAAGTCCCAGTCCGAAAAAAATTATTAAAAATACAATTGAATAGTGCTCAAAATTCTAAGCGCAATTGTGGGGGATCATAATGTTGAGATTCCTACCTAATTGTTCAAAAATAAATACAAAATAAATTAGAAAAATAGTTAGGTTAGAAAGTAGGGGTGTTACAACTACTATGGTAAATTTAGCCTAAAACTAAGGAACTCCTATATTTAAATAATGAAATTACCCTACAAATATTTCTCTATTTTGAATTTTCCCTTCCCATCTAGATTCCTTTGCAAGTCATCACAACAACCATTTATACAAGTCAAAACAAAATTAGACAAATTATACCTAACAATATTAGTTGAAGGCAAAAAGTATATGCACTATACCGTTGACAAGTTCTCTTAATCATTTGAATATTATACGTAAAAAAGAATTTGTTTCTAATATATTAAATCTACTGTTTAGTTCACAAAAATTAAATTTTTAAACAAAATTTTATACAAGGGTGAACATTTTTGTTAAAAGAAAAAATTCAGTTAGATTTGTTTTGTGGATTGTGTTCCAAAGCTCATACAAAAATTTCTCAAGCTTTTGATATGGTGGTCATCAATATTCTTTCACATGCATTTTTTTGTATTTGGCTCTAATAACTTATTAGTGTCATCATTACTTTGATTTGCAAGCCTATTCGTTAACATATGAAAGGAACATAAGAAAAATGAAGGAAAATAATTGGACAAAGGATTAACGAAAAATAAATAGATGTTACTCATTTATTAAGATTTATTTATTACAATCATGCATGAATTTTATTTCTCCTAAGAACTTTTTTTTTGAACATTTTTGTAACAAACTATTACTTGTTCTGGCACTTTTGCAAACAAGAATCCACTGCATAGGCTGTAAGACCACGAGCATCTGACACATAAAGTCAATAACCAAAAACATGTAAAAACATAATTGACAAGATAATAAAGAATAGTTATAAAACCTTTAAAAGAGGCCAATTTTGTAAGAGATTAATACCAATGTTGTCGTCAATGGACTTGGTCAACCCACAACCAGTAATACAATCATAAACATCAATGGGCATTTCATGACATTTGGCATCACAATTGCGAACACATTTTTTCCACCAAGGTTGAATTGCGTATATAAGGCCGCATTTTAGGGCACATTTAGTAGGACAATTAAGTTCACTGGGCACTTTGTTTAGCTCAATTTGCACAAATGGAGGATTGTAATGAGCTTGCGTGAAGCCCACCATAATCATGATCACAATCACAACTCCAATAGTTTTCATCTCATTTTTTGCCATAACTTTTCTCTAAGTCTTTACAATCTATCTCAGAGAATTTTGTATAAATGTTAAATTCTTTTTATGATGTTTCAAGGAAAATAAACACCAATTTATAGGCACTAAATAATTCATGTAAACTAACTTTAACTCCTTAACCAAAATTTGCATCAAGCTCTTCCAGGATTTTGCTTCACGCCAAGTTGACTTGTTTTCTTTTACCAATAAAATATACATATATTATATATGTAAAATCAATAGTCTAAATGTGTATTGTGAGTCATAAATGTTTTAACATAATAAATTGGCAAAAACATAATGAAAAAGTAAATATATAAAACAAATATAGAAAAAAAAAAAAACTATATAATATAATATGTCAAGGATATGAATTGCATTAATTTTGGATTTTAATAATGTAGGAAATATTCAAACTAATTAATGTAGAAGTCAAAAGGAATAGTGAAGAATATAATCAAACAAAATGAAGTAAATCATATTCTCATTTATTGATCATTGAATAATTTTACAAAAGATTGAAACTAAGGGGGTTTATTGTATTAGAATTTTAAAAGACTATTTTGACATAAAAAAGTCTGGTAGATTTTAAAAGACTTTGTAGGAATGAAATGCCTTATAAGATTTTTTTTAAAAGACTTTTATAATCAAGATTTTGTAGTTTAGATTTTAATGGATTTATATCGTAAGAATTTACAAGATTTAAAAGGGCTTTATGGATTTATAAGATTTGAAAGGGTTCTAGAAAATTTTAGAAAACATTCAAAGTTACAAGAGTCAATGAAAAAGATAACAAATAGATATAAGTTTTGGATAAAGAAAAGTACAACCAATACAATTTTTTCAATCTTTTAATAGCCTATTGATTCTAACTTCATGTCTTCTTAAGTAGCATTTCTTTACATATCTAAAGTTTTTCTAGCCCCCATGCATTAGCATCTTCTCGTTCCTGTTCTTGGATTTGAACAATAGATTCAAAATTATGGTCTTCAATAACAAGTAATAATGAAGATGAAGATTTGTCTACTAGTTCAATTGGAAATTCATCAGAATGACATTCTTTGAGAAAAAAATCAATTTCACAAGAAAAAAATTTAACAAAAGAAAAAACATGAATAAAACCTTAAAATAGAGATTTAATAATAACAAAAAATAAACCCAACCAATCTAATAAATTGAAATAAGAAGACATTAACGTAAAGTCTTGAATCAGCGTGTAACAAGCATAACACCTAACAATTATTAAATATTTATTAACTTAAAGTCTTGAATCAACATATAATTAGCAAATAATAATAATAATAGTAATAATAATAATAATAACAATAAAAAAACGACAATAATAATAATTATGATAATAATAATAATAATAATAATGGTGATGATGATGATGATGATGATGAAAATAATAATAATAACAACAACAACAATAATAATGATAATAATAATAATAATATTCATAATAATAATGATGATGATGATGATAACAATAACAACAACAACAATAATAATAATGATGACGATGATAATGATAATGATAATGATAATAATAATAATAATAATAATAATAATGATAATAATAATAAAAATAATAATAATAATAATAATAATAATAATAATGAAAATAATAATGATAATGATAATAACAATAATAATAATGATAAAAATAATAATAACAACAACAACAACAATAATAATAATAATGATAATAATAATAATAACAACAACAACAACAATAATAATAATAATGATAATAATAATAATAACAACAACAACAACAACAACAACAATAATAATAATAATAATGATGATGATGATGATAATGATGATAATAATAACAACAACAAACTTATCCAAATATATGAATCAACATGATTGAATCAAGTGGAGTACATGAAACCAAATATTGTCTTTTTATTTGATATTAAAAATCTAGGTAATATACATGAAACTAAACCTCTAAATCCAACCCTTTTTGTTTTAGAGTTAGCTTACACGAAACCATTATAACCAAGTAGTGTACAGGAAGCCATTCCCCAAGTTGGTTATCCAAACATTGTCTTTTTATTTTATTTGAAACCAAACCCCCGAATCCAAGTAGGTGCATGAAACCAAACATAGTAATTCTTCACACTTTTAATACCATAAAGCAATTATTTGACATTAGTGTAGCATAAGTGAATCAGCACAACAAGTGCAAATAAAAGTAAAAAAAAAGTATTACAATACACAAAGGTCAATGACCGAGATTTTTTTTTTTGCATTTTTTTATATTATCTTTTGGTGATACATACAATGAATTCATTCAAACAAGTTGACAAAGACAAAAAAAAGAAGGTAGAAAGACCTTTTACCTTATTGCAGAGAAGGTATGTAGGATTGAAAGAAAAAATGACTAAGTACTGTACCGCCTTCAACGAAGATAGAAGGAATTATGTGTGATGGAAAAAAAAACAATCTAGCAACACAAAAAAAGAAAGAATGAAAGAATAGAAAGGACTCAAGCATTTGAGTGGAATTGTTGGATGGATGTAGTATTTATGTATCCTACTAAAAGTCACACGAAATCATCTTACAAAATAATCCATTGAAATTTATATTCCTTGAATGGTTAAATTAATCTGTAAGTCCTAATAGTTTTATAGAGTTTTAAATTAAGTCTCTATAGTTAAAAACATTTTAAAAAAGCTCTAATAGTCTAAAAAATTTGTATTAAATCCATACATGCTAACAGTGTTATAACTCTGTTAATTTATATTTAACTTAATTACACTTTTAGTCTCACAACTGTCCTCTTTTTTACAATCAAGTGTAAGTGGTATGCAAAAATGTAACAGGAATTAACAAAGATATTGAAGGTGGGAATCAACCCCCAACCTTGCAATTTACCAATAACATTAAATTGCTAAGCTAATGACTTGAATTAATACATAATAAAAATTATATTATATATAACTTAAACAGGAGACTAAAATTGCACATATATTTACTACTACTAAATTAAATAATATTAACATTATATAAACTAATAATATTAATAAATATAATAAATATAAATTAATACATATTTATAGATAGTAATAATATTAAAATTAATATTAATAAATATATATTAATAATATAAACTACAACTTACAATATTATAAACAAAAAAGACAATAACTTATACTTTTTAATACTATATATCTTAAATATAACTTAATCACTCTATTTTAAATAGTTTTCTTTTTATAAAATTATGTTGTTTTAATTTTTTTTCTACATATTTTAGTGACTGAAATAAGATATTATTATTTATGAAATATTTATATATATATATATATATTTCACTAAAAAAGTGTATTTATATCAAATATTTCCAATTAACCTTCTTTAGATATAATTATATCATATCTAATATATTTAAATTTTTCTAGAAGTTTATTAATATATATTAATTTATATATGTTAGTGAACTTTGAGGTTGGGTATTCAAACTCCATTCATGCCAACAAGTATATATTATTAATTTATATTTATTAATATTAATTTTAATATTATTAGTTTATATGATGTTAACATTATTTAATTTAGTAATAGTAAATATATGTATAATTTTGTTCTCTCATTTATGTTATATATAATATAAATTTCATTTGTATATGAAATAAAGTTATTAGTCTTGGTTTTAGTGTTATTGGTGGACTTCAAAGGTGGGGGTTCGATTCCCACCTTCAACACCTTTTTTTAATTTTTTCCCCCCATTTTTGCATACAACCTATACTTGAACTTCATTGTAAACAAGAGAAAAGTTGAGAAACTAAAAGTGTAATTAAGTAAAACATAAATTAACGGAGTTATAACACTGTTAGTGTGTAGGAATTTAATTACAGACTTTTAAAACTATAATGATTTTTTTAAAGTGTTTTTAACTATAGGGACTTAACTAAAAACTCTATAAAATTATACGGACTTTCATATTAATTTAACCTTTTCAAATAGAAGAAGGCATTTGTATGTTATAAAAATTCTCAATTAAATACCACCAGATTTCATTATCCTCTTTAAAAAATCCTAATAGCTTTGATTGAATAATACAAGATTTATTTGTATTATTTAAAATTCTTGATTGAATACCACAACGCTTTTTTTTTTTTATCAAAAAAAGTCTTTTAGAATCTTTTAAAATTACAATCCAATACACCCCCTAAATAAATTTATCATTATAGTTTTAGATAAAGATTACATATTTCCTTCACGAGAAAAAATCTTACTTGACTAAGGCAATACTACTACAGGTGGCAAAGTTGTCCCTCTGAATATTTAACACAATTTCAAACTCAAGGATCAAAGTCAAGATTATTGGTTAAGTTAAAACAACTCCATACTAGTTGATTTGTGTGCTTTGTAACACCCATATATTCCTTTCACATGTGTTTTTTTTTTTATTGTTTGTGATTATATTTCTGAAATATTGGGAAAGAATCTCAAAACACTTATTCACATGATTGTGATCAAAACTTCAAGAACTAGTCAATTGTGATTTTTAATAATTTTTCCAAGTCAGGGCTTGGAGAAATGAAAAAATAATGATTATGTCTGATTTCTCAACAAAAAGGGCAGACAGGTGAAAATGATTCAAATGACTATAAAATATGATTCTGAGCTTAGAAACATGTTATATATACTAAAATATAATTTTAAAAATTTTCTGAAGTTCTTGTAAAAAAGACCACAATGTCCCTAGTTGACTATTAAACCAAACTAGTATTGGTTTGAGATCTAGAAATAGTGAAAACTCATTATTAGTTTATTTTTAGGTGAGAAACTTAATTTTATAATCACCAAAAAAAGTTTGAAATTTATTGAATTAAAATGAATTTATTATGAATTTTTAACCTAAAAATATAAAATAATTAATAAAAAATTTTGAAAAATGTATAAAAAATTAATTTTAAATTTTAGAAATTATTTTTAACCTTAAAATAATGTTTTTACCAAGTTTCAAACGAAAATTAATTGGTTTGATGTAAAAAGTAATTAATTAAATTTTTAGCGAATATTAGTTGATTACCTGATAAACTTAAAGTAAAGCGCAGAGACCTGAGAAACCTTTGCAAGTTTGTCCAAGACCTTTGCAAGGGCTAAGTTGACACTCCACAATTAACACATGCACTTAAAGCATGTCATCACTCCAAGTGATGTCACTTAAGTGACATCACAAATGGTCACCTCACCACAAAAATTTTTCTATAAATACCACCCAAATTGTGACAATTTCTTCACACTCTCCTTTAGCCCAAGGTGCTGGACAAATTCCTTTCCCTCCTCCTCCTCACCATTTTCATTTTTCCACCATCAAAGCTCCATTAGCAAACCTCCATCATCATCCTCCATCAAAGAAAAGCTTTGAAGCTACCATCCCAGTATTCATTCCTTCTCATCTTCTTCATCAACTCTTAGAGGTAATGGGGTGGAGTGGGGTGGCTCTCTTGTTTTTATCATTTTCACATTGATGATAGGTGGGTTTTGGCTCCCAAAACCCCTTGGTCATTTTAATTTTAAATCTTATATATATGTGGTTGTTGTGATTGTATTGTTGTTTGAAAGTTCAGATTTGACATTTATGATTCTTTTGCTAATAACTCAAGTTGTAGCTATTATTTTTGAGTGCTTGTTGTTTTTGTATGAAACTAGACAAAATTTTATTCATAATGAACTCAAGAATCACCTAAAAAAGTTTAAGAAATTAAAAAATTTACGCTTGTTGAAAGTTGGTCTAACTGTCTGAAAACGTAAAACTATCAGTGTACACCTTTTCATGGTTATAGAATTTTTGATTGGTTATTTCTTGAACCTACTTAAACGAATAAAAACTAGACTTCTTAAAATTTTTATTGATATATGATATGCTTATTTTATGGTCGTTTACTATTTTCAACAATTTTTGGAAAATGTTGGTCATGCATTGATTCTGGTCAAAATCATTTTCAGGAACTTTCATTATTCAAAAATCACTATAAATTGTATGAAGCTTTGTTTTTAATGATCTTAGTCAATTTAGAAAGCTTATTGAAAAAAATTCTAAGAAAAATTTTACTTTTCTGCTAAATGTTCTAACACAATCAAGAAAATACTAAATACAGTTTACTAGTTATTTAGTGGTTTAGTCTGACCTTACTAACTTGTTGTTTTTGTATCTTTTTTTGTACATTTTTTTTCAATATAATCTTGGATGTTTTAAAAAATAGACAAAATTTCCAACAAGCTATGGATCACATTTTATAAAAATTTTTTAGCTTTTCAAACTTGAGAATCGAGCCACTGTATCTGGAAAAAGAAAGAAATTCTGCTTACTATTTAAAACAAAGTTTTCAACCTCTTTTACTAAATTTTTGTTGGCTACAAACTAGTTTCTAAAATTTACCTAAAGTATTTTTCTAAAAGAGATTAATTAATGTTTTAAAAGGAATTCTAGAATCTTAATTCTCTCTTAGACAATTTTGGTCCTATTAGTAATTAAAATTAAATTTTTAACTTCTAAAGCAAATTGGCATTAATCATTTATTAAGTACCTAAGATCCATAGTTTAAAATTGAAAATTATTAATTAATCATCGTAAGCAACTTGGTTTTGATAAGATTAAGTATCCAACCTTGAAATTTTTCTAAGTAAACTTATCCTTTAAATTAGGTACTTAAAGTAGTTAAATAAAATTTGATAAGTAAATACCTTACTAATTTTTTTTATCATGATTAATTTTCCTAAAGTTTACCTTATTATTTCATTACATGTTTTCTAATAGTTTATATTTAAATTGTTTAACTTATAATTTATAGTAGATATTTCTATATAAATGTATATATTCCAAATTATTATATTAATATGTGAATAAAGACTAAGTCTCTGCATAGTGAAGTACAGATATTGAGAAACAAGAATACTGGTGCTCAAATTTGCTGAGACTAGGGAAACCTCTGCTTAGAGATAAGTCTATTAGTAATGAACTATTAGTTAGATGAGCAATGGGCTGCGAGGGACGTGTAGTTGGCATGAAACCCTGTAGGGGAAGTCACAATTTGGTACGTTGAGAAATGGAGAGTAGGGACCCATTAGCAGATGTCTTGGGGTATGGTATCAAGTGGTGGAAGTCCCAATGGCCAAGATAGCGCCTTTGAGCAGGGATACTCACCTGACCCAACTTGATAACCCCAACAACTGTCAAGCATTCCAAGATTGGTGCGAGAATGTACCTCTATATAAACGATGAATGTTTTGAGCTAAAAGATTGTTTGATTTCCTTGATGATGAGGAGGATTATACCATGATGATGATGTGAGAATGAGGTATATGTACTCCCACTTATTTTCCAGTTCTAGTGTGATGAATTGTTCATCAATAGAAAGTATGGATCAATACATAGTAAATGGTAAACTATATAACTTAGATAAAAACCTTAGGTTCCCTTCTCATGATTGTCAGTTGTGTTTTATCTAGTGTTTGACGGTAGGATTTCCTACCATCTATGTGAAAGTGATTTTTGAGAACAAATCACCTCACTCTTTTATCTTTTCTTTCTATGTATGTTATTTATGGACGGATACACAAAGATGGCAATGATGCCCAACGATTACGCCCCTATGTTGATTTAGATGATTTAGAGACTACTCAAGCGAACTAGGATTTGTAAGACCAGGAAGTCTGTTTTCTTTTAGGTTGCATATGGAATGAGATAGGTAATAGACACTGCTCTCATTTAGAACCCTTTTTGCTATATATAGTGGGGTAGGTAATGTCTTTTGTTATGTATTTTTAATTTTTAATATTTTCCTGTATCCCATTGACTTTCTATTTATTAAGCTTTTATGTATTTGCTAGTAACAATGATGAATTTAGAACTTATTATATAGACTTTGTTTACTTATCTTTTACTCTCATTTCCAAATTCTATTTTAGTTTTGTTTTTCTATTTCAAAAAGTAATGTATACGAAACAAATGTAAAAAAAGAAAAAATTTTACTTGCATTTTTAGATATTAAGTAATAATAACTAATTAAGTAAATAAACAAGTGTGGGTTATGTCTAATGTGAATGGGTGTCACACGCTCAGTGGTAATTTATCATTATAATAATCTAAACAAATTAAATTTATCTCATAAAATAAGCAATGGCAAACATAGATAATTGAATAGATAAAATTGCTCACAATGCTAAAGCATATAAATAGATGTGAATTAATTACTTACAAACCAATAAAGTTACAACAAAAAATCAAATATTTACATGCCATGAAAAAATTAATAAATATAAAGAATTACTTTATTAAATTTACAAGTTTGGTATTGTACGGAATATTGTTTAAATATGGAGATAATATTTCATGGCAAACAAATAAAAGGAATACAACATCAAATAGTTACTAACGTGTGAAGAAAATAAAATGAGCATCATAGATTAAATTATGGAATTTATTATTTTAGCATGTGCCAAATAAACATTGTGTGTTCTATGTCCCAAATTGTAATGGGAACTCAAAGCTACATAGTTTTTATAGACGAATTATAGGTTGTTTATCTATATGAATTTAGAAATGATTTTGATGGCTTTGTTTAAATTATTAGGTCATTGTTTTCTAATCAAGGTTGAAGATGACATATAACTATGTAATCAATTTCTAGTTAATGAACTAAAAAAATGGCAAAAGTCAAAGGAAATTGTGGATTGGTTTGGGTTTCTAATTCTTGAACCAAATGTTAGCAACATTTAGGTTATATAAATATGATCCATAATGTAACACCCCTACTTTTGTTTGCAATCCTTTTTTAATTATTTTGTATTTATTTTTGAAAAGTCATATATGAATTTGAAAATTTTGAGAGACACTATTGTGCTTCGAATGTCAAATACTATTCAAATTTTAGTTTTAATAATTTTTTCAGACAGTGGCCAAAAAAATGACAAAAATATCCCCAAGAATTAGAAATTTAATATAAAATAGTAAAAACAGTTAAAAATTTAGAAAAAAATATTTTTTAAGCTTAGAATAATAAAATTATTTTTTGGAAATTTTCTGAGAATGATTTGAGATTCTTGTGTAAAATCACAAACATGCCTTTTATAGACTGTGTAGGCTCAACCAGTATTATCTTAACTAAAAAAAATTTAAGAAAATTATATAAAAATATTTTGAAGTGTGAATTAAGTTGGTGGAACTATTTTATTAGTTTGTAAATTATTTTGAATAAAATTAAGTGAAAGTACAATTAAACCCTTGCTTACTTTAAAAATTGACAAAAATGCCCTTAACCCCTTGGGATGGTATTTTAGCTAGTCGAAGAAAGTTACCAGCCAAGTTACTCCTACCATTTACCTAAGGGTGAAACTAATGGATAATATTAACATTTTGAATATGAATAAATGAACCTATAACGAATTATTTTAACTACAAAAATTATGTGTAATTTGGCTTAATTTCGACCAAAATTTTCACCAACTACTCATCCTTTCTCTCTTTTCTTTAGCATTGAATACACACACCCACACACCATCACCATTTCATTTACCTTTTCTCTCAATTTCTCTCCTGTCTTCTTGTAACATCCCCAAGATTAGACTAATGGAAATTAATAAGATAAAATGCATAAAACACCTTTTATGCTTGTTTGATAAGTGCTTTATGATGTATAAGGTTTCTCTATGTTTTGTGGGAGTAATGGGTCAAAGTTATGTTCGACTTGAGGGGAAAGACCCTAAGGCCTAATAGGGGGTCCAAGGCCTTCTAGGAACCCTACCACTACTCCCTTAGATACACTCACCACCCATGCCACACGTAGAGAAGAGAAAAAAGATAAGAGAAAGAAGGGGAAGAAAGAAGAAAGAAGAGAAAAAGGTTCCCACACACCTACACACATTTAGAGGATCCCCATGTGAGTGCATTTTCCTCCCTTTTCTTTTCTTTATGGTTTGATTGCTCCCTTATACCCTATTGATACTTATTTTCAGATTACTATTTATTAGGTTTGAGAAAGTCTTGATTTTGAGTTGGTTTGTATGATTTGTGGGTTATGTTAAAGGGGTTATAGATGTAGAAGCATACTAAAGTATTTATGATGCATTTAATGTGAATTTGGTTGGTTGTTAGGAAATTAATGGCTATAAGGATGCAGATTTGTGAACTTTTGCGATTTGTAGAATCGTCGTTTGCGCTAATCATAACCCCTCCATTGAGTGTGAATAATATGAGGCCTAGGTCAAATTCATAGTGTGTTTGCGCTGAGTGTGGATCAGCTTGTGCTAAGAGCAAGACACTCTAAAGAAGGTGTCAAAATCATGCTAAATGCACCTAATGTGTGCTAAGCGTAAGGGATTCTAGACAAGTAAGTCTGAAATTCCCATGCACTAGCTCTAAGCACTTGTCTTGCACACTAAGCGCTAAAGGTCCAATGCTAAGCATGACCATGCTCGCGCTAAGCGTGGAACCCCTGCAACAACATATTAGTTTGCCATGCTTTGACATACAAATGATAAATGTTAAGCATGCAAAAGTTAATGATTTACGCTTATATAAAAGTTGAACTAAAGTTTTATCTAAAGTGTGCATTTATAAGATATGGCCGTGTCATTGCATGTTTATGGCACTCACAAAGACATCATCTCATTAGTTTAGTTTCATATGTTTCAGATTTAATAGGTATACAGATGACATGTGGTGGCCTTGAAGATATTTATGTTTGATGATTTGCATATTCATAGGCTAGATTTTGAAAGGTTGCTATATGTGTGTGTGTGTGTGTGTGTATAGGGAACCCTTATGTTATATATATGATAGCATTACTTAGGAACAATGTATGACTATATTTACTGGATTCCTTAGTACGATAATCATGTACGATGTTTTATCCATTCTCTGATGTGACAAAATGTGCAATTAAGGTAATACCTTTTAAGGTGTTACATTTTAGTATCAAAGTAGTTTAATCCTTTGGACTGTGGATAGTGGATAATAGTTTGAACTGAAGTTTGCTTTGTTTATCTCGTCGTAAAATCTACCTTGCTTTGTTATTAGATATTAAGCTTCAATAACTCAATATGTGGTGTAGTGTAGGTAAAGACTATGGCAGGGAGACCTAAAGGTGGAGGAAGAGAAGGATGACCTCCTTAGATGTTACATATGCATGAATTGAATCTCGAATAAGCAACTATGGAGATGATGGCCAACGCCATAAAGGACCAAGCAGTAACAACCACCAACCTCATTAACCAAGTGTTGAGCGAAATGTTAGGAGGCTAAACGAACACCAACAACCAAGGAGGAAGGACTTAGAACATAAGGTTCTTCGAGTTCTAAAGGAACCTCCCACCTTCCTTTAAGGAGGAGTATGACCCCTCAACTGTTGAATCTTGGCTCCATAAGATAGAGAAGATCTTTGGAGTAGTGTCATGTATGAAGGAGCAAAAGGTCACCTACATCACATTTATGTTGAAGGACGAGGCAAAAAATTGGTGGACAAGAGCAAAAGGAAGGATGGTGAACTCAAGGACTTTTATCATTTAGGGGAACTTCAATGTCACTGTCTTGGAGAAGTACTTGCCCCAAAGTGTTAAGGTTTAAAATGAGACAGTTTCTTCAACTCCAACAAAGGAGCTTATTAATGGGATAATACAAAGCCAAATTTGAAGAGTTGGCCAAGTTTTCATAATACCTCAAGGACCACTCGTATGAAGAGTGGAAGTCCATCAAATTTGAGCAAGGCTTAAGACTGAACATCCAAATATGGTTGGGGCCATGGAGATTAGGGGCTACTTTATCCTAGTTAACAAGTATCTCACAGTGGAAGAGAACTTATGCCAGGTGGAGGCAAATTGACAATAATCTTTTAAGAAGAAGAGAGAAGATGGGAAGTTTATACCAAGTAAGAAGTTCAAGAATAGGAGCTTTAAGGGCAAGAAGGAGATGGTCATTGGGACTCCTAAGGTGGAGGGTTGTCATAAATATGGGAAAGCACACGAAAGGTCCTGCTTATCCAACCAGAATGTCCGCTTCAAGTTGCAACAATTGAGACATTTTGCTTAAGAGTGCCCTCTATTGAAAAAGGGTCGAGCATCTAACCAAACACCTCAAGCTAAGGGGGAGTCTACTCCTTGAATGGTGAAAAAAAAAAAAAGGTTGACAATCTGACTCAAGGTATGTTTTCTAAACTAAGAACCTTTATATGTGTTGTATGATTCAGGAGCAACCCATTCTTTTGTTTCCCATGATTATATGCTTCGCCTAAAATTACCTATTACCTTTTGCCTATTTTGCTAAGTGTATCTACTCCTACTAAGGATAGTATCCCTGCTTCTTATGTTTGTATAGACTATCCTCTTATAATAGATATTATTAAAGGTATAGATTGGCTTTTCGCCAACCAAGTTATGTTGATATGTTTTGATCCTACTGTAGAATTTTCCTCTAATATTCTTTTCTTTACTATTTCGTAAGCCTCCCAAAGCATAGTGAAAGGATGACAAGTTTTTTGCTTTCCTCAAAGGTAGAGGCTAAGTTAAAACTTATAACTATCCTTGTCATTAAAGAGTTTGAGGATGTGTTTCCTAATGAAGTCACCACCTTATGTAACATTGTTATTTTCTTCCCTATGATTACATAAGTGACTACAGATAATTACAAGAGAAATTTAATTTAATTTCATGAAAAATGTAAATAATTGGTGTTGCATACTTTTCAACAAGAATTTCTATAGAGAAATCTTACCAGAGTTGGTTGAGTCATGTTGTGTAAGTGTGAGTAGACACTGAGGGAGTAAGTGATCAAGCAGAAGTGTACCATGGATTAGTGTGAGAACGTCATTAACACATTTCCCTAGATTGTTAGTAAATTGTTTGAGGATAATTGCTCATTGACTTACCATTTTTGGCAAAAAGCTTACTATACCATTTGTAGTAAATCACCTTACCATTTTTGGCAACAAATTCAAAAGAGATTCTCCCATAAATGGCAAAAAGTTATCAGCTGCATCATTTACCATTCTTAGTAAAAGCAAATTTCCATTTTTTTGGCTTTAATCTTTTGGTTGAAGAAAGCCCTAATTACCATGATGCAGAACCCTTCCATTATGCTTGTTTAGATACCCCATCTCAGCTAAAAATCAAAGCTCTTTCCTCTCTTAGTGTTGCTAATTTCGTGGAGCTAGGAGGGCACACCATCATCACCTTCATTTTTCATTTTTTGCTTGAGAAACCACAACCAAGTAAAGGAAACTTACTTTTCTTGTGTTTTATATATGGCTTTAAAATGTTAGAGAATATGCTAAATAAGTATGTTGATGTTTCAAATTTCAAGTTTGGTTGAGTTTTGACGGTTGTTGTTTGTATAAAAAATGCATGATTTATTTGATTCTTTGTTTATTGTTGATTTTGATGTTTACAACATTTTCTTGTAGTTTTATAATGATGTTATGAATTCTTTTAGTGCGTTTATATGTTGTTTTCTCGAAAAATATGAAAAAGCACATTTTTTGGTTTTGTGTTCGATCGTTAGGGCTAAGATTGACAAATGCATGCTAAGCGCACATCAAAGATCTGGCTTTTTTTAAGGTGCACTAAGTGCAAATTATAAAAATGAAGAACATGTTAAATGTAGGCTAATCACGATGTATAATAGTAATACCATGACTTTTGTTTACAAAGTTTTCTATTTATTTAATGTTTTTATAAAGTATAAAAAAAAAATAATCTCAACATTCTGACTACACCATTGTATTCAAAAGGTTGAAAAATTCTTAGTTTAGATTTTTAATAACTTTTCTGGACTGGGGCCTAGCAAATGACCATTTTACCCCTAATTTTACAAAATAGGTTAAAAATAAATAAAAACATCCAAAAATTTAGAAAAAAATATATATTTGAGTTCAAAATGGTGATTTGAACAATAAAATATATTTTTATAATTTTTTATAAATTTTCTAAAATTCTTGTATAAATAACGAAAATGTCCTCGAATACCCCAAAAACCGAAACCAATACCTTTTAGGTATCTAAAAATGGTGAAAATTTTATTTTAATTATGTTTTCACATAAGATGTTATTATCATAAAATTTTTGGATTTTTGACCATTAAAAAAATTATTAACTTTTTTACTTAAAAATGTATTAAAAATAATTAAAAATTAATATAAATTCACAAAACTTCGTTTTGATTAATAATTATCTAGAATTAATTAGATGCCTCTAAGGAAATTTTCTATTGGCGTAATATCAATTTTTTACAATTTTTTATAACAAATAAATAAATAAATAAATTCTATTTAATTTAAATAATAAATTTTGGGATAATATCTCTTTTGCTCTATGCAAATCATGACTGTACATGCTCAAATACAACTCACTTTGGATAAGATCAACCATTTTGATTTAAATTAAAATTAGGAAAAATGGTGAAAATATCTAGATATTTTAACTTAGTTTAAAAACCCATTCTTGTCATTTGCAACCAAACATTTTCACCACTCTTCTTCTTCCCTATTACTAGCCGTGACTCTCCCTTCATTCCCACACCAAGATCTTTTAGTCTTCTTGCTCCTAAAACTCATCACAAACCAAAGCCCCCTTGATCCATCCTTTTATGCTTCATTTGTGACCTTTTGGAAGGCTTCCTCTTCAAGTGCTTGGAGACTTACTTCTAACCTCTTCTCCAACTCAGCTACTTGAGGTATAGAGGAGAGGAGTGTTGTTTTCTTGTTAAATTGCCATGAAAGGATGTAGGAAGAGATTTAGCTCCCAAATCTCTCCTAGATCCTTTTTTCTTTAAACTTTTGTTATGATTGAGTTTCCATGGATTCTAATGTTATCTTCTTTTTCATGTTAGTGTATATTATTAATTCTATATTATTGGTTATGAGTATCTTTTCACTGATTATTGTGTCTTTAGATCTCTACTTTGCCTATTGATATGAATATGGCATTATTATGTTTGTGTGGTACATGAAGGAAACAAAACCATACGGTTTTGTTCTCTTCTAAATTTCAGTTTTTGCATTTTCTCTTGGATATGATTCAAAAAAAATTATTTAATAATTATCTATTTATTTGGTTATTTTTCTATTTGCACAAATAATTTATGGTATAAATTAAAATATATGATTTTTAGTAAAATAAACATGAGGTTTTGTAATAAAAAGCATAAGCCTCTAAGTCGATATTTTTGTAGAATAAAACTATTTTTATGATGAAAAAGAATATTTATAAAATTAAAGATAGATTATTTTTTATACAAAAATTTAAATTATTACATAATAATAGAAAACAAATTTTTTGCTAAAATTTAAAAGAGGGCTCACGACCCTATAAGAGTGTTTTACAAAAAAAAAAATTGTTAGTATTGTGTGATCATTATTTTTTTAAAATAGATAAAGAAAATAAATTAAATTTTGTTAGTATTGTGTGTGTGTGTGTGTGTGTGTGTGTGTATTTAGCTATTTGAAGAAATTAAAGTAAAATTTTATAAATCTAGATAGTAATTGTTACTAACATTACTCTTATATATTTTAACCAACCTATTTTATTTAAAAATATTTTTTTTATTATCTTGATACATTATACAAATTCAGTTTTCATTAAAGAAAAATAAGAAAATTGTATTTTTATAAGTATTATGAAAAATAAGAAATTACTTACATAAGTTATAAATATTTTTGAAAAAGAATTAATTTTTAAATGAAGAATCTAAAGTATTTTTATAAATATAATAAAGTTTTTAGTAATAAAGTTGAGGGATGAGTATGAGAATATAATCTTTGGACTTAGGTGTAGAGATATATGTTTAGAGTTTGAATATAGAGATTCCTCTACTAAAGTTTAAGAGAAAGAGTTAAGTTCCTATATGTGCTAAGGTATGTAGTGTGCTGATGAGGTTATGGAGGATCATACAGTGGGTATAAGTCCTTGGCTGAGAGAAGTCACAGTTTGGTACACTGTGAGAGGAAGACAGGACCACCTTTAGAGGTCTAGAAGGTATGATATTAAGTGGTGAGCATCCTAACAGTTAGTGTAGTGCCCCAGAGCCGAGATAATTACTTAATCAGCTTGACAACCCTAACAACTACTCAACCTCACAAGATTGGTGGAGAGTATTAGAGAAGCCTTATGCTCATATCTCAAGATTAATGATAATGGTGACAGCTGTGATGCCAATACCATATTGCGCAGGTATATGTACTCTCAATTGCTTCCCTATTATAAGTAATTAGATATTTCTCATCAGTAATTGGGGGTATGGATCTATACGATGTGTCTAAAAACTTGGCTAAATTCAGATAACTTAGAATAAACCCTAGGTTCCCCTTGTCTTGCATTATTTAGCTATGTTTTATCTTTGTGTTTTTACGTAGGATAATCCTACATACCTTTTGTGGAAGTGATTTAGAAAACAAACCACCATACTATTATTTTTTTTTCATCATTTGTATACATGTATGGTACGTAATTATTACTAATGGTGTTTAGAGATGGGACTGTTGAGACTAAAAATGATCTAGAGAAAGGTGACATTACATGAGAGAGGGAGACAGACATTGAGGATGATGCTACAGATGACTCACCGTAGCTGTGGCAAAAGCTTTGTTTTATTTTAGGATAGGTATAGGATTTTATATAGTTGCTGCTTTGACTTAGAACTTTTGATGGGTAGTTAGAGTTTTTTTAAACATGTGTATGTATAAATATGGCACTTTTTACTTCAAATGATTGTGATCATATTGATAACAATAATGTATGTTTCTCTTCAATGTATGATATATGAATGCATACTGTATGTCTTAAAGATTAATTTTTATCTTTTCACTGATACATTGTAAAAGTAACTACAAAATTTTACTTTCAATTGAATTTTCTTTTACTAAATGAAATTCAAATGCTAAATAAAATCAATTAATTGAATTTTAATCTTTATAAGTATTAGGTTTAAGAGTCAATGTGATTGGGTGTCATAGGGGGAATCCGTACTAAGCGCCACCTGAAAATTTGGAAAATGTTAAGAACTGCGGTATAATTGATGATGAGTGTAGTAAAGGTCTAAGCATGGATAATGATAACTTAGGACACATATGAAACCTTACAATGACACACTAAGTGTAGACATGTGATGCTAAGTGCCAGAACTTAGATTTCAATGGAACAAAACTCCCGCCAAGGCTCGCTAAGTATGGGCAATTCACACTAAGCACCACTTAAGAACCTGATAGGATCAGGTCTCTGTAATTGACATGCTAAGCACGAAGATATTTGCCTTGAGTAGCAACATAGAACCTGAGACTATATAACTTTCAGCAGGTAGCACGTTAAGCACGAAACCCTTACACTCCTAAAACGTAATAAGATACAAAAGTTGATGAATGAAGCCTTAGTTGATGATCCTTTACCTTCCTAAGGAGCCTTAAGAAGATAAGTATCTAACATAATTATGGGGAAACTTCGGAAAACCATTAAAGAAAAGACAAGTTGAACCTAAAGAATAATAAAATTGAAAATGAAACCTTAAAGCCCTGTTAATAAAACATAATGACATGTTATCCGTCATTTAACGAATGATGATTAAAACAAGGAAACATATGTTAATGGTAGGGGTTGATTGATGAAATTCTTATGTAGTAAAGGTTGGTTATTGGGACCTCTACAAAGGTGTTGTTGTTGATAATTTAATGACCCACCGCCGTTACATGCTTAGTGTTACTGATTTAAAAATCTTAAATAGAGTTTGTTTTGAAAATACAAACTTGGTTTTCTTCTTCTTCTTTTTTCAACCTCTTACAACTTTAATAAAAGCCCATTTTCAAGTCAAACGTATCCATCTCATACATTATACTGCAAAAATCCATATGACAAATTTCAATACATACATACATACATACATATATACATATATATATATATATATATATTCTCTACATATTACAAGAAAGAGGAATGCTAAACAAACTCTGCATAGCTAGCCACACTATACAACATAACAAAATGACACCAATCACGAATCAAAAAAACAGGTGCCAAAATGAAGTTCGTCACAACTTGTCATCTCCAAGCGAGCTACTCCACCAGCATCCACGAACTACTGAATACACAAAGCTTCACACACAAGTAAGCTACTCCCACACCATCAACGTGATCATCACAATCAAACAACAATACAACAACAATAATAACCACAACAACTAGGCAAGGGTAAGCTTACGTAAAACAACTCATCTCATAAATAGCAATAGTATGATTAACAAATAATCCACATCTATATGTATAAAAATTAATGGAAACATCATGTTACATTCACCAAGAAGAATCTCATCTAGTATATCACCACTTATATGATAATGCCCAATAATAGCCAACATTTACAACATTAATAATTACTTCAACAACACCTTATAACTCAATTTGACACCATACATGAACAATAACCAACAATACATTAATAATGCTTGCATTCAAGTAGCCTTGAGGCTTAAGATACGACAACTTCATACCCGCCATCTCAACTATGGCCTGCCTCAAAGTCTCATACAATCATTAACAACAAATTTTTAATCACACCATGTGGGCTCAATTCAGAACCACACATAGCCAACAACATCTCAACAACTCCAATTTCATATATGATATGCAATGTAGATAACAACTGCTCCATGGAGACTTAACTATTGAGGGATCAAGCAGACTATTCCTTAATCATGGTAAACAACAACACCCATTTTGGGCCTAGGCAGTACGTGACAAAAATCATTTGGGGAATATCTGATATTAATATGCAAAAATGATATAACAGCTCATCAGGATAGATAAACATGGGTGTTGGCTTTCCCGCGGCACAGGATCTATAATAACCCTAGTCTATAAATGGGGTTCGCCTGTTCATCTATCTCTAAGGAAATCCATCCTCCACTAACCTTTCCCACACTAAGTATGAGGTCCCATCTAGACTAGCCAACATACTTACGTGTGTCTTCTTAGGTATAATGTAGCCAAAACTGTAGACTCATGCATGTATGCATATCAATCACAACAACCACAATCCATAGTTCAAAGTCTAAGTTTTTATTAGCTTTTCATCATCAACTCTATAACAACAATCATGCAACAATAAGAAGCATCATAACAATATTGACAATCAAATCCAATTATCAACCAGATATTTATTAGCAACATCATGTGGGCTTAACTCAACACCACACATGGCCAACACCAATTTAACAATAACACGCATGCTTAATTCAATACCATACATGGCCAATAGGCAAGGTCCAATCAAAGCAACCTATACCCCATTGAAATCTCAAAACAATTTCACTTACAACAAATGGAGGTCTTATCCAAGCAACCTTCCACTTCAACTACATGCTCAACAGCTTACAACAAGTTCACGCTAAGAATCCTTCTCAAGAACATTTAAAACACACACAAAAATCTCAACTGAGACAACAAACTGCTTAACCCACTCGCTCAGCAATCCATATACTCACTCAGTAAAGACCTTCTTGCATAGGGTCTACTTTCCTCCACGAAGGTTCTCGCTCGGCAACCATAACTCTCGCTAAGCGAATACCTACTTCAAAAAGCACCCTTTCTGTCTCTAGATACTCTTGCTCAACAATAATAGGGATCTCTTAGCAAATTCGTTTCAGGGACCTTCATCAATCTTTTTTTCTAAATCATGATTCGCTCAACAAGCTTCACTCTCGCTCAATGACCAACCACTCCAAAGGGCAACAAAATTTTAAAACGTGCCTCTTGCGAACACATTACTCACTCAGCGAAAAGCTTACCATAGAGAACACCAACTTTTTAAGACAAGAAATCATTCAGTGAGGTTAGTCCTTGCCTAGTGAACCACTTCTAGGCATTCTAGAATGCTTATACTCGCTCAGCAAACTACTTTCTGGAAAAATTTTAGATTTCCCATGAATGCTCGCTTAGTGAATTTCTTCATTTCCCAATTGCAACATCAAGAGCCACTTAGCAAAGTTTAAACGTGAAAGCCTCATTCTACTCCTAGGGGCATTATTGCTTAGTGAAAGTCCTCGTTGCTCAGCTATTATTCACAACCAAAAACAGAGACTCTCTTCAAAAAACCCAAAAATCCAAACTTTCATCTCTTCCATTACCCAAAATTAGTTCCCAGATGTCAAACAACATCACTGAACATCCAACATCAACATATCTATCAGATTTCATAATCATTTCAACTTAATAACAAATCATCAAATTCACCATTAAACCCATTTTTCACCAATATCTCAACACAGCTCATTCAAATCACATTTTTAGCTCAATCCAAGGTAACATTCTAACATCACAACACCCACAAATTAAATAAACAACAAGTGTAAGCTTCCTTTACCTCTTGGAGTAATCAAAATGAATTTAGGGAAGAAGAGAATGAGGAGAGGAGAACTTTAGAGGCAAACCTTGTGGAGGAAACTCAACAACAACTACATCACTCTCACAGCACCCAGAAAAACAGGATCTATCTTGGAAATCTTGGTTAGTGCTTGGAGAACTTTGAGGAAAGGATTAAAGAGTATTGTCACAAATGAAGGAGGGAAGAGTGTTTGAGTCTTAAAACGGTTTATGACACCCTTTACCCCCAGGCTAATTATTAAGCAATTGTTATGGAAAATATAGTGTACTTTTCATTTGCGAAATAAAATGGTAATTTAAAATCTTTTCCTTTACACGATAAGTGACATCACATGCATAGCTTACGTCCACTTAAACTCCATATAATACCTGACTAATCAATAAAAGGATATTGGCCCACAATTGGCCAAACAAGTCTTCGAAAAATAAACCAATTTAAAGAAGTAAAACTATTAATCTAAAGTTCAAAAGCTGAAGGCATAAACAATAAATAATCAAGACCCCGATGTCACATTATTATCAGAGCTAATAAAACCCAAGAGACTATAAATAATTGCAATAAGGCCAATGTCTCTACTCTAAGACTCTTCTTCAAGGTCCTGCTAGACATCACCTACACGTCATAGACATAAACAAAAGACACAAGAAACAAGGGAGTGAGATACATCTCACATCATGCTCAAAGTATGATAATGGAAATAGGTAGAACACAACACACGCAAAATCAGAATAACATTAAGGATTAAAAACACACAAACTCAGGTAATGCAATGTTACCTAACTTCTACTTTTTATGCATATGTGGTACCAATCTAAGTTCATCTCAAAAATAGACTATGAGTAAATGCACGACCATAAGAAGTGTCATCGGTACCAATGTCTTCAGCTTTCAATCCCTCAACTAGTATGATACTCCCTTATGACTAATTAGGGTTACCCAGCTTTGCTAGTACGCTCCGGCTCCGTAGGATCAGCATGGGCCATTAGAGTTTCCACACCAAGTACCATCTTCAAGGCTAAGGTTAGACAACCCATCTCGGCCTCTATCAGTCGAATTCCTACATACTTTCTTTCTCCACATAACTCAATGTCATAATGTATGGTTACATACGGTGCTCATAGCTTTTTATAGGTTTTATCATAAAGCATTAACACAAACTCATATCATAAAGCATTAACACTATTTGGAAGCCAAGGAAAGCCAAGGAAATTAGGTTTTAAAATATTTTAACCGCAAAACCCCATTTTAAAGGCCCAATATCTCTTTTCCCCAAAATACCATTTTATTAAAAACAAGGCAAAACAACAATAACAACAACAATAACAACAACAATAACAACAACAACAACAATAATAATACATATTAATTAAAAAGGAAAACATTGGGGTGTTACGCTACCTATCGTACTAAATACAACAAAAAGGGTCCCTACATCAAAATAATGTCTATACAACATATCCCATCCCATATATAATCCAAAAAATATTAGGATTCCCAATCTTCATCTATCGAAGTAATCTCTGGATCATTTGGTGTAGCATTGGGACATGATCATTGAGCAATACCGCCATCTTCACGTATCAGCCCATACATAACATACATGGAGAAAAAGATAGAGGAGTGAGGTGATTTTGTTCTTAAAATCACTTTCACATAGATGGTAGGGAATCTTACCATCAAACACAATTGACAATAACCAAATAGGGAAACCTAGGGTTTTATCTAAGTTATACTACCCTGAACTCTATATGGATCCATACTTCTTATTTATGAGTAATAGTTCTTAACATATACCTCTCTCAATATCATTACATGGTATAGTCCTCATCATCACTTAAGGAACAAAGCAACAACTCAGGACATCCATTGTCTATATAGAGGTATATTTTCACACCAAGCCTAGAATGTGGAGTAGTTGTCGGAGTTATCAAGCTTGGTCAAGCAAATATCCTGGCTCAAGAGGCTACCTTGGCCATTTGAACCTTCACCACTCGATAGCTTACCTCTAAGACCTTCACATTCACAAGTGGGTCTCTGTCTTTCATTCCTCAGTGTACCAAACTATGGCTTCCTATGCATAGTGTCATGCCACTACATGTCCCTCGCATCACATTACTCAATTTTACTAATATCTTATTACTTATCACTCTAATATTTGAATAAAGATATCTCCCGGTCTCAGTATACCTGAGCACCAATATACTCTCTTTTCAATGTCTCTGCTTCATTATGTAGAGACTTAGTCTCTATTCACATAATAGTATAATAGTTTGGGATATATACATTTATATAAAAATATCTACAACAAATTATAAATTGAATAATTTAAATGTAAACTATTAAAAAGTATGTAACTAAATGAGAAAGTAAATTTTTGAAAAATTAATCATGATCTAACAAGAAATTAGTAGGTACTTACATATTAAACTTTATTTAACTACTTTAAGTACCTAATTTAAAGGCTAAGTTACTTAGAAGAATTTCAAGATTGGATACTTTATTAAAACCAAGTTACTTGAGATGATTAATTAACAATTTAAATTTTAAAGTATAGGTCTTATGTACTTAATAAAGATTAAACTAATTAATTCAAAATTTAAAACATAAATTTAATTAATCTTAAAACTTATAAAAAAAATCGAATTGCATGCTTGGAGGTCTTAAAGTTTTAGACTTTATTTCAAGACATTGATTAATCATTTCTAGAGAAATAATTTAGATAAAATTTAGAAACTAATTTGAAACCAACAATAATTTTAATGAAAGAGGTTGAAAACTTTGTTTAAAATAGCAAACAGAATTTCTTTCTTTTTCTAAATTTAGTGGCTCAATTTGATCCTCAAGTTTGAACAGCTAAATGATTTTCATAAAATGTGATCCATAGCTTATTAGAAAGATAATTTTGTCTATTTTCTAAAACATCTAGGATCACATTAAACAAAAATTTGGGGGAAAAAAGATGCAAAAATAACAAGCTATTAAGTCAAATAGAACCACTGGATGACTAACAAATTGTTTTTAGTTTTCTCTCAGTTTTCTTAGAAGATTTAGTGTCAAAGTAAAAATTTTATCAAAAGCACATTTAATAAGCTTTCCAAATTGACCAAGATCTTTAAAAACAAAGCTTTATACAAATTATGGTATTTTTTGAAAATGGAAGTTCCAAAAAACAATTTTGGCCAATCAGTGCATGATCAACAACTTCCAAAAATTGTTAAAAATAGTAAACGACCATAAAAATAAGCATATCATATATCAATGGAAAGCTTAAGAAGTTTAGGTTTTAGTCGTTCAAATAGGTTTACAAAATAACTAACTAGAAATTTCATAATCACAAAAAACCTATATTGCCAGTTTTACGTTTTCAGACAATAACATCAACTTTCAACAGACATAACTTTTTTGTTTTTTAACTTTTTTAAGCCAAAAATCCCTGTAGACTTTACTCTAGGAAGGTATAGCATAGAAATTTGTTTATTTTGATAGCTTTATCATGTGATAAAAATTCATATGATAAAGCTATCAACATAAACAATCACACTAAATAAAAAAAAAATTCTTCTCCATCGATTATCTTTTTTCTTACAACATAAAAGTCAAATTAAATTGTCGTAGTTTTCAAACAAAACATCAATTCATGCTTAATTTGAATCTAAATTCAAATTGGATTTCGAATTATTCATTTTAATTCTACTTTTTTCTTAAGGTTGACTCGCTTTTTTCAAATTGTTTTTCATTATGAAGAAAAGGTAACGAAGATAAAATTCAAGCTTATTTTAAGTCCATTATAAAGAAAATTTTGTCTAGTTTCATTAAAAAAAAGAACTCAAAATAATAGCTATAACTCAAGTTATAAGCAAAATAAAAACGGGCATCAGATCTGGAATTTTAGCCAGTAGCATAATCATAACAATCACATGAGCTTTAATATTAAAAGACTAATGGGTTTTGGAACCCAACATCTATTTGAAAGAAACAACATAAAGAACCCACCCTACTCCCTTCATTACCTCAATGGGAGTTGATGATGAGGAGAAGAGAAGTGGTGGAATGGTGGCTCCAAGCTAGGTGATGGAAGGACCTTTGATGGAAGCTTGTTGGAGGTGGTTGATGGAAGCTTAGAAAAAAATTTATGGTAAGGGGGGAGAGTGTAGAGAAGCATTCAGCTAGCACAAGAGGAGCAGGAAATGTGTGAAAATGCTATCCAAAATGAGCCTATTTATAGAAGAAGAAATAGTGAGGTGTCCCTTGGTGATGCAGAGGTTTCTCTGTATTGCCTTGCAAAGGTTCTCAATTCTCTATATTAAATTTTAATTTCATTAGCTAATTCTTTCATTATCGCTTAAACTTTAGTAAATCAACTTTAATATCAAATTTATGAATTTTTGTGTGAAACTTGATACACATATTATTTTTCATTTAAAATTAATTTCCAGAAATAACAATTAATTTTTTATAATTTTTTTCAAAATTTTAATTAATTATATAGTGTTTTTGAGTTAAAATTTCATATTAAACTCATTTTAGCTCAATAAATTCCAATTTTTTTTTGAAAATTACAAAATTAAATTTCTCACCTAAAAATGTATTGAGAATGTCATTTCTATTGTTTCTAAATGTCAAACCAATATTGGTTTGACTTAGTAGACAACTAGGGGCATTTTAGTCATTTTTCACAAGAATTTCAAAAATATTTTCAAATTATATTTTAACATACATGACATGATTCAAGGCTTAGATTGAAATTTTTTTATCAATCGAACATTTTTCTCGTGCTAGCCCTTTATATTGAGAAATCAAGACGTAATTGTCATTTTTTTTTTCATTTCTCGTACTCTAGCTCAAAAAAATTATTAAAAATCATGATTAGATAGTTCTCAAATTCTAGTTGCAATGGAGTGGAATAGAATTTTGAGATTCTTTCCCGACTTTCACAAATAAATTCATATATATAAGCAAATAATTGTAAAGCTAAGGTAGGAATGTTACAATAGAATAGGGGAAGAAATCAACAAAGAACTAAAAAATAATTTAAAATCAAACCTCAAGATCCAAAAGGAATCCTTAAACTAGTGAATTAATTGATCAAAAGATGTTTAGCCTTTCATGGAGGCTTTACACAAAATCATCAGAAGAGGGAAAGAAAACAGAAGAAAGTCGAGAGAGATGAAAACCCAAGCAGAAACCAATCATGATTCAAACTCTATGGAGGCTCCCCTCTAAGTTCCTAAATATATGTTTAAATAAGTCTACCGAGGGTAAATTAAGGCCTAAGCCTGAAATTTGGACACACTAGATGTTAATTGGCCCAATTACAATTAATTTCTTAAGAGATAACTAAGTTGTAGAGCACATAATGCATGCTACTATCCTCGATTTATGCGGCCTTCCATATTTTTGAATTGGATTTTGGTGCCTTCATGAAAGTTGTAGACAAATCTGTCCTTGAAATTTTGGCACTAGTTTCATGTCGTTTCGACCTCTACAGCTTAAGATATGCTCAAAATACCGCACATATGTCAAACTATTAGGACAAAACAACATCTCCAACTTCAACTCCAAATTTCTCCCCGATTCAAGAAAATTAGCTATGACTTCTTCATAAGAATTATAGATCTTTCTTTAAGCTTTTCATATATACCAAGAGCACGTCAATCTCATCTTTACGTCCCAAGTTATGACCTAAAGAAGGATGAAAGGTCAAAATATATTAAAATCCAAAAATTACCTAGATTTGTGTTAAAACCCAATTAAATTCAAACATACAAACTCTACTAGAATATAAATATTAAGCACAATAAACATCTAATAAAGTCAAGTACAAAGTAATAATAAGTAAATTAAAATTGGTCGATCATACCACTATAGGTGATAAAAGCTTTCCTTTGAGTATTTAACATTACCAATGTTTTTAAATTGGACCGGTCATTAAAGCAAAGGCATTGATTCAAGGTTCAATGGTTCAATTGTGGTCGCATCAGTATTAATAAAATAAACAACAACAACAACAGCAACAACAACAATAACAATCAAATAATATATAAAATAATATTAATAAACATAATATCATAACTTTATAATACCAAAACTAAAAATAAAAACATAATTTTATATGTTCTTAACATTTACAAAACATACAAAAGTTCAAATCAAATGTATCATAATACTTAAGTTAAGTTTCAAAATACACATCAACATTTATTACTAAAAACAGTTTATATTTAAAATTAAAAAGAAAATGACAAATATTTTAGGTTGATTTTTTTCTTAAAAAAAATCAAAATGATATTGCACTAAATATCTTTCATTGACCCGCTATGAACCAATTTTTTTCCATTTTGACTGGTTTTTTGGTTTTTTGACCGGTTTTTTTCTTCAAGTCGATTCTATGGTTTATTTGAATTGGTCAGGTAATCAGTTCACCGATTTTTCAATCTGACCGGCTAGTTCGATCCAATTTTCAAAACACAAAACATGAGACCACTAATTAATTAATTTTAGGGTTAAACATGTTTTTGGTCCTTATAAATATAGAAAAATTTGTTTTCAATCCCTCATTTCAAATTGTTGACTTTTGGTCTTCCATTTTCAAAAATGTGTCACATTAAACCCTCAATCACTAACTCCATTAATGTAGTTAACGAAGATGCCACATTAGCACTATACATGTGGGTATTTTAGATGACATGCCATCCATGTGGTTGCCACGTGGCAAATAATTTTTTTTGTCCCTATAAAATTTAAAAGTTTGATTTTAGTCCCTATAAAATTTAAGTTTGGTTTTAGTCTCCACAAAATTCAGAAGATTGGTTTTAGTCCCCACAAAATTTGAAGTTTGATTATAACTCTCATGAAATTCAAAGTTTGATTTTTGTCGCCATAAAATTCAAAGTTTGTTTTTTAATCTCTATAAAATTTAAAGTTTGATTTTAGTCTTTAACTCAAAGTTTCATTCACTAGCACTTTGACCTCACCACCAACATCACACCATATCATTTAAACCACCATTATGGATTAACACCCTTTAATAGCTAAACAAAGTTCCACCAATTAGAGCTCTAATTCAATAACATATGCAAAACTTTATTACTAAAGAAATATGAGACCAAGCGTTGCAACGTTGATAATTACTAAAGAGTGTTATGGAGTATGCATTAGAGGTTTTAGTGTTCAATTTGGATTTAGGTTATTCGTTTGTCGTTATATAAGGCCACATGATTCCTCTTTGACATTCGATGTTAATCCCTAATAATAGTTTGAACCAAGATTTTTAAAATTGGATCAGTCATTGAATCAGTTAAGGCAATAATTCAAGGTTCAATGGTCTAATTATGATTGAATCATGGTTAAACTTGAACAATAAAATAATATTAAGCAATATCGAAAAAAATAAACATAATATTCATAACCATAATATTATTAGCAAGGGTGAACATGAGACAGGTTGAGATAGGTTTATATTTTTTCCTACTCAACCCAAACTTTGTTAAGGTCATTTACATGAACCTAAATCGAATTCAATCAAGACTTAACAATATATGAGACAAAACTAGGTAAATCCAATTTATTAACTTAATATATCAATATTAACATTATGTATAGTTAAATTGTATAATAAAAGAATTTTTATACAATAAATAATATGATTATAAATATGGCTTAAATATACTTTTGGTTTTTTATCTTTTAAAAATTCATTTTGGTCCTTTAACTCTCAAATTTGAGTCAATGTTGTCCTATCATTAACAATTATCATTTTCAATTTTGGGACACGATTTTGAACTTTTTTTGATTGATTCAAGACTAAAACTTGTCACATTAGATTTATCTACATGAAAACTATAGAACTCAATTAATGTTCGACCAAAAAGAGTCATATACACTGTAAAAAATGCATGAAAAGTGATTCTCATGAGTAACCGAAAATGAATCTGATATTAGATTTTTTAATTTTCTAGTTGCTTGTGGGACTCACTTTTCATGTGTTTTTCACCATGTTTATGGTCTTTTTTTGTTTGAATGTTAGTTGATTTCCATAGTTTTCATATAAGTGAATCTAATGAGACAAGTTTCAGGTCTTTAATTAATCAAAAAAGGGTTCAAAATTGTGTCCCAAAATCGAAAACAATCATTGTTAACGAAAGAACAACATTAACTCAAATTTAAGAGTTAAAAGACCAAAATGAATCTTTAAAAAATAAAGAACCAAAACAAATTTTAGTAAAAAGATGAAAGACCAAAAGTATATTTAAGCCATAAATATAGTTTGGGACTAAAATCAAACTTATAAATTTTACAAGGACTAATTCAAACTTATAAATTTTACAAGGACTAAATTCAAACTTTAAATTTTATAGGGACTAAAACCAAACTTTAAATTTTATAGGGACTAAACTCGAACTTTTAAAAATTTATAGGGACAAAAAAATATTAATTGCCATGTGGCAACTACGTGGATGCCACGTCATCTAAAATGCCCACATTTACAGTGCTGACATAGCATCTCCCGTTAACTACATTAACGGAATTAGTGACTAAAGGTTTAATATGACACATTTTTAAAATGGAAGACCAAAAGTCGATGATTTTGAAATGAGGGACTAAAAACAAACTTTTATATATTTATAGGGACCAAAAATATGTTTAACCTTAATTTTATTATTTTTAAACTAATAAATTTCTCAACAAAAAAAAACTAATAAATTATTCTAAATATAACTTTTAAAATAATTATCATAAAAGTTAACAAATTTATCATATATGTCGATTGTGATTAGATAATAATATAAAAAATCTTTATGTCATCAACACATTCTAATTAAATTTTTATGATTATCTATAACAATATATAAACAGATACCAATTTTTAGTGTTACGCTTCAAATATTATCAAGGTCAAAAACTTACATGCAATTTCTTAGATGTTTTTAGTATTGTTTTCCAATTAAAATTGAAATTTCATTTCGATAATCTACATAATGCATTAAAGATCAATACAAATTACCGAAGTAAAACTTTAATTTTAATTGGAAAGCAACATTAAAAGTACTAAGTAACTGCGCCTAAGTTTTTTCTATTATCAATGCATTGTAACTGCATATTTTTCAATTTTAATTTCATTTTTTGAAATAACATTACGTTCTAAACAAATCTTCTTCATTTCTTCATCTTAAAAATAAAAAATAAAAATGAGGTGGCCGTCTTTTGGTTAGTTTGACGATGATAAAACAAAAGTGCAAAAAGTGTCCGTAACGTTTCCACCTCACATTCCCAACCACAGCGTCAATGGCTGCCTCATCCCCTTCTCCACCCTCTTCTCCTTTCTCCTCCCGGTGAACCGCGCCCTCTCTCACCCCTCCTTCCTTCGCTCGTTTTCCGCTTCAGAAACTCGGTGCCCAGCAGGCAGGACCACTACTCGGCGAAGCTGTCCTCGTGATGAACCTCTCTGCGCACGCCAACACGCTCTCTTCCGGTCGGCGTACAACGTGCAGGTGGTGGTGGACGAGAACGAGCCCGAGGAGAGGCTGCTCAACCGGTTCCGAAGAGAGGTCATGAGAGCGGGAGTGATACAAGAGTGCAAGAGGAGACGGTTCTTCGAGAACAAGCAGGAGGAGAAGAAACGCAAGTCCCGCGAGGCTGCCAAGCGTAAAAGCAGAAGCAGGTTCGTTGCTTAAACTGTCTTTCCTTTTTAGTGTCATTAATCTCTGTTTATATTGCAAGGCTAAAAGAGCTTCTCAGAGCTTATCTATTCAATAGCTCTTACAAGAGCTTACAGAGAAAAGTTAAATTTTAAATGCTTTTGTCACTTGTAAAACTTATAAAGAAGCTAAGTATGTATCATCCAAACACTAAATTAGTTTATCTAAAAAGAGCTTCTCGTGATAGAGCTTTAAATAAGCTCTTCTTCTGTAGACTTTTCTAGATCAGCTTATCTGAGTAGATCCTAAATAGAGTTTAATTTCCATGTGATGTAAGTGTAAAAAAGATAATTATTGTAAAAATTAACAACGTATAAGGTGCATACACTATTTACTCTTGTAAAAATGTCATCTTATTACAGATAAGTCGCAAGCGCAGTTCATTTGGTAATGTCACAAAAAGTAATTAGGATTTAGCTCAGTAAGGCAGTGTTTGATCCAGTTCTTCTGAATTCTATTCTCTTTAAAAATATAAATTTCTTTGATTGGCTTATGGTAGCGCTATTTTTGGGGGCTTTTCTTCATTTAAGAAAAAAGTTACGTTTATTTTTAGAGCTTTTTAAGAACTGTTAATCCAAAGTCTCTTTTTACGGAGAAGATATGCTCAAAAAGAAAGTTTGGTCAAATGGTACTAAGGCCCTCTGTAGATAAACTTCTTTATAAGTACTTATAAGAGAAGAAATAAAAAAATAAAATGAATTAAGTTTTTCCATAAATTAAAATCAACTTATACACTTAACCTTTATAGAAGTTCTTTCATTTCACTTCTCTAAAAGTTGAGGCACTAAATTGATTTTAACTTATTGAGAAGTTCAATTTATTTTACTTTCATATTTTCTTCTATAAGTACTTTTGAAGAAGTTTATCTAAATAGGATGTAAGTGGAAATTCTTCTCGTGTTTTGAGTTGTGACTTGTAAGTGTAGTTGTACTACTTTATTTTCGTAAGGGGAATGCAAATAAAATACTAGTAATGGACTCATGTTTACAATTGCAATCTAGGATTAATGAGATGTTGCTGTAAAAGTTTTCTACTTCCCCACCGTATTTTACAGCTTTTAACTTAGTGACAATGCTTTTGTGTTTGTGTGTGTGTATGGGAATTTTTTTTTTCGTTGGGGGGGGGGGGGGGGGGGGGGGGGGGGGTGTCGTTCTGGTTAGATAGTTCCCTTGAGAAAGATTATTTAATATTTGTCTTTCTTGCATCATTTTCAGGCGCCCTCTATCAAGATATCCAGTGCAAAACAAGCAGGATGTTGCTACAACCAAGAAGGAAGAGGATGATGATGATAACTGGGATCTACCAGAAGTAGACGCTCCATATATTTGAACCACATGACATGATCCACTTACATTGTGTACGATTCTTCACATTCTATTGTGAGAGGCTTTTTCTGCATCTGAGTTCTGTTAAGTAAAATCAATCCCTTGGACGCAGTTAGTGTATTGTTCAATTCACATTTCATTTTAAGCTATGCTATTTATTCATTTGTGCATCAAAATTTTGTTCTGCCCTTGATTTTCTGAAATCTTGCAGCAGCCTGTTTTTCTCTCCCCTCGTGAATCAATTTACCGGTCACAAAAAAAGATTCATGTCAGATAAGAAAAATATGTAAGAGTTTCATGCGAGGAAAATTTGTGTTAAAAGAAAATGTCTATTCACTGGACACTGAACTATTCTTGGTATGAATTCCCTAGTATAGCATCTTCAAAATGAGAGAGGTTGACCTAGTTAGAAAAACCAATTGTACTAAAGTTTGCTTTTGTTTGGACTTTAGGGTGTATCAATCCCGTACCTGTAACTGCCGATGCTATTTGTTGCAGTAGTGATTAACTTCTCAGCCTTTTCTATTGTGTTTTTTTTTTTTTTTTTTAATGTCTATGGTCTTTGTCATGCTTGGCTTTTTCATCAATTTGAGCTGGAAATGTTTTTAAGTTATTGAGGACACAGACTTAACTGATCATACTATCATTGGTGGTCACTAACTATTGGGAAGTTACGTTTCTTCTCTGGTGAGGTTTCTGAATACCTTGACCTCTTGGAACAAGACTGAACAATGGTTAGACACAGGGTATTCAAGCTGAGACTGAAAAACCTAGTCATGAAATTGAAGAAGCATGCTGGTGGTGTGAAAATATGGTTGTGT
>CM014732.1:37377378-37420970 GCA_004329165.1 Spatholobus suberectus
AGAGTGCCATTAGTGTTTTCATATTGGTAACAATATGCACCTGCACACTTCAAATGATCATCATCAAATTCAACAATTTCTACAATTAATGCTTGGTTTATGAGTTGATTCATGTTTTCCACCTTATATAGTGTATTTATAGTTTCATCTAGTTTGATAAAATTACAGCGTAGTTGTGTTTGAATATAATTTTAGATTTTAAACAAAAGATTTACATGTTAACTATAAGTTAAGCCATAATTTGCTAATTATAATTCAAACATGCTATTTTTTTTTATCTGTATTCGAACATGCTATAACCTTCGAGTTTAATTAAAAGATCGATCTTTTAAAAATAACATATTAATTATGCTCTCAGTGTGATAAAAAATTTCAACCAATTTATTAAATGTGTATTTTAAAGGCTTAATTATACTTGTTGTCTTTCAAATTTTACAATTTGGCAAATTTTACCACAATTTTTTTTTGTAAATTTTGCCTCCCAATTTTTAATTTTTGCAAATTTTGTACCCAAGTAGAAAAATTGCCATAATTAAAAAAAAACTGTTACAAAATTATTTTAATTGTGGCGGTTTAAAGAAAAACCGCTACAAAATGTTTTAATTATGACAATTTTTTTACTTAGGGGCAAACTTTGAGAAAATTGAAAATTGGGGGTAAAATTTGCAAAAAAAATTTGAGGTGCAACATTCATGAAATTGTAAAACTTGGAGGACAAAAAGTGTAATTAAACCTATTTTAAAAGTAATGACTATCCGTAATTTTTTTTATTATTATCTATGGGCTAAAACACGCAGGCTTATCACTTAATAAACACGATTTTAGTGTTATGATCCAGCAATAGATTAAACATAATAAACTTTCAGGAATTTGGTGTTTTTCCTTTTTTTTTTTTTTGAAAACTATCAATAAAAAAAACAGTTTCATACTATTTTTTTTAACAGATCCAAATATTAGATACAAACCAAAAAAAAAAAAAAAGATCTTGAACCATATACAACAATAATACAACTAGATGAACCACTCTTCGTTCAAGAAACGCAAAAGAACCCTACAGAAAGTGTATACCTGGAGACTAGGAGATCTGATTCTAGCGATCGATAATTCTTCAACACCTGTATCTGTGGAAGGAACAACCAAAAATGGAAATGCAGTAGTATAGACCAGAACGGGTTAAAAACTGTAGAGATTCAGCAATTAATCCTTCAACTCAACAGGTCAAAATACCACTTCCAATAAATTATGTATCAAAATGTGACACTTGTATTTTATAATAATTGTTATAGTTACAACCTTCATTTATTCTCTTTTCTCTTTAATACTAGTTTTCTAATGGGTTGGGTACATTGAAATATTTAATTAATGTTGTAAACTTTATTATTGTTCCGGACTTCTGGGCAAACACTCGAGAGGCCCAATGTTCATTAAAACATTTAAGCCCAATCGACTGTTAACCCATTAAAGCAGGCAATGCAAATGCGCAGCACTAAATCCAGGGTTAGAAAATATAGATCAAATAAGGATCTCCTGAGAATTATAGAAGGTGGGAAAGATATATCAATTAGATGCAGGAGGATGAGTATCCCCCACTCACAAGAAAAGAAGTACAATATAAAAGGTAGAGCTAATTTGGGGTACGATCATTCTCCAATTGGATCATTTCTTAACTCATGATCGCTACATACTGGTTTGAGGTCGAAATCACTACATGCGACTCTACCTTGCAGGACATCGTTGGAACAACACAAAGCTTGTGAGCAAGTGAGATTGCAGTGCAACAAATCGAGATCATTGGGCTAGTACTGAACAATTATATTATTATTATTTTATTATTAAGTTAAAACAATGTATATTAATTAAATAATTGTTCTATAGATTATTAATATTGAATAATATTATATAGGTATAATAAATAAAAATTATATATATATATTAGATTAATATTAAAGGTATTCATATATTGTTGATCTACTTGCATATTTTAAATGTATTCAAAATTTAATATATTTAATCGGACGTATAAATTTAAGTTAACATAAACATTACTAATTATCGAAATCTATTATTTACTGAAAGATTTAAATATGTATCACAGGTTTAATTAACAGTATAATAAATTTCAATTGCAAAGGCTGCTATCATGCTTCAGCTGGAAAAGTATTATATGAGTTCCAAAGCAGTTTGGAGTAACTGATTCATAAATCACGGGGATTTAATCCAGCTATATATAATTCCTTAATAGAAGGGGATTAAGTACATTTTTAGTTACTGTAACTTTTCTTAATCTCGAATTTGTTTTTTATACTGTAAAGTATAGGTATTAAAATTGAAACTAGAGAAAATATAAAACATTAAAATGTATTTAACACATGTATTTATTTAGAAACTCTTCCAGTTAATCACGGCCTCTAAGTTTAAGAACCAACGTAAGTATTGCATTGGAGTTACTCTAAGTCTCCAACTAGACCTGTATCTTGTGTTTAAGACTCTTAGTAATAATATCATATATGTTATGAGAGCTGTATTTTGGGCCATGTAACTAATTAATTAAGTTGTCTTAAAAAAAAAAAAACTAAATTTGTGATTTTTGTCTCTTAGTCATCAACGTTATATTCCTCTTAAACACAATGGCTTAAATTATTCTATGAGTACAGAAATTAAGAGTGAAAGTGGCTCGAGTTGAGTTGGATTCAGCTTCATTTAAGACCCAACCCAATTAAATATAATCGGGTAGGTTGGGTCGGATTTATGCATTTTTTCGAAGTGACCCCAACCCAACCCAACCCGACTTTAATCAAGTTGGGTCGGGTTGGATAATCGGGTCAAATAAGTAAAATATTAATATAATTTTGGACATTCAAAAAAATAATAAGATTCAAAAAAGAAATCATAAAAAATAAGAAAAACAAATACCTAATTAGTTCAACTTATCCAATACATGTTCATTTAAAATACAAGTCTAATCACACAAATTCAACATTTACAAAAAAAAAATACAATACATGTCTCAAATGGAATAATACAGTACATGTCCTAAACTACTCTAACAATTATTTGAATTACATAATAAAAATAAACAAACTAAAACTCAAAGTAACTATCAAATAAAATGATTCTCCTTTATTAAGTGAATATGTAAATATTATAATATTTTAATTTTTTATTAATAAAATAATAGGTTGAGTTGAGAATGCATCAACCCGTACTCAACCAATCTTAATTGGGTTTATTAAAATGAACCTAACCCAACACGCTAAAATGTAGTTGGGTTACGTTGGGTTGGTTGGGTTCGCAAGTCGATTCCGACCCGCTTACACTCCTAATAGAAATGTTTCCCTATATCTATCTATGCTCCATCACAAGTTTTGAGAAAAATTAATTAAAATACATGTAGTGTAAAAGTTTTTTATATTTTCATTCAATTATTTATTATTATATATAATAAGATGGTTGAGTTTTATATAATTTAAAATTTATATTTAAGATGATTTCTAATTATTCAAAAATGTAAAAATTCTTTAAACTAATAATATATTAAAATTAAACTCTCCGAGAATTGTATAGTCGTGGACTTATGTGTGTGGTGATGAGTTTAGTCTCAATTGAAATACTAGTTGTGTGTGTGTGTGTGAGGTGAGTTCTAGTCTCATTAAAATATTAGTTTGTACTGTTCATATGTTATGATTTGAACATGCCACACCAATTTGTTATGTATGGATGATGAGATTCAATTTGTAAGTTAGTTTCAGTACTAGTAATTATTTTGTGTTGAATTTCAACAATCCAACAATTAATTTAAAAGATTTTATTGAATAGATCAAGTATATTAATTTTATGAAGTTTGAAAATTATTTGATACTTCATTAGATAAATTTAAATAAACGTATAATATACTTCTGAATTATAAATAAATGTTGCCTATAAGATTAACTAGTTACATATCAAGAGTTATTGAGTGACTTACTCTCAAGTAACTTGATCCCCACCCATATATATATATATATATATATATATATATATATATATATATATATATATATATATATATATATATATATATATATATATAAGTATAGTTTTTCTATTACAATGACTAAATTGAATGTAATAATTTTCCTATTATAATGACTAAACTCAAAGTAGGGTGTTCAAAGGGAAAAAACACGGTTGTCAACAAGCTTAAGAAATCCATTCCTTCCAAAGACAACAACAAAGAGACCATGAACATTTTCTTTTCTAGTTACATAGACCAAATGTGAGTAATTTGACTACTCTTTTTTTTTTTTTCTAATTGGATGCAATAGTAAGTTAATCCTTTCCTATAGCTCGACCTTCTTATCTCTCTTTTGTTCTCATTTTTGTTATCAGAAACCTTCCACTTGAGAAATATTCATTCATCTTCATTAAAACTTTCACTTATGCAATAAACAAAGATGAATGAATATAACCTAAGTGGAATGTTCATGATAACAAAAATGTGGAACAAAAGAGACAAGAAGATCAAGCTAATTTGAAGGAAGGAGTTAGAAATCTCCATGGAGTCGAGTCTATCACATGCATCATTGTTAACATGTTACATCATTATGCATGTATATGTTGTTTTGGCTATTTTTGTGATGTGGCATGTTATCTTGTTTGCATTTAATAATTTTGGATGCCATTATTTTATGTTGCTATTTATTAGAATATTATCATGTTGTTTGAAGTAAGTCATTGCACGCATACTTCCTTACTCTTATTTTTGTAAGCTTACCCTTGTGCTTGTTGTGTGTGTTTGTGTGTAATGATCAGGAGCATATAGCGAGGGCAAGACAACACTGAGAACACTCTTCATTGAGTTCGCAAAAACCTTTGTGGGGAGGAATGGAGTGTGGCATGTTGACTTTCGCAATCAACAGGTCTGCTATGGGTGATATTACATCCGCTTGCATCCTCGCAAATGTTCCTACAATCTCATTCTCTCTCAACATGTATGTAGAGTTTTGGTCACCAATAAAAGAGACGTGGAGGGCTCCATTTTATACGCCCCGAGATCGATCCATGACTTCATTTGCATGTAGTGGTATTCATGGCGGATCCCATTGTCATTCTACTATACGTCTTCCTAGCACAAAGGAGGGAGAACAATTAGAGGCTTCTCAGTAGTAGGGATAAGGATTAAATGTTATGGCTAGCATAGGGATATTTTGATGTAGTAAGACTACTTCCTCCCCTTTTTGATGTATTTCAGATTTTCTATTAGTACACCTTTTTGGCCACGACATGTATGAAATTATTTTGAAATACTCTTGAATATTTCGTACTATATTTATTTGATTATGGGATGTAATGTCATGTGACATGATACATTATTTATATTTTTAAGTTTACTGAAATTGTGTATATATTGACCACATGCATGATTTATTATTTATAATCAAATGATGATACATTATGGGAAAGAATAACTAATGTGATCCTTAATTTTTAGCTATACATATTTTCCTGTTTACATACTCTATTAGTGGGTAATAGTTCTCAACAGAACCTGAGAAGTGACCGGAAGTACATATACCTCTCTTAACATCATCACATGATACAATCATCATCATCAACGAGGAACAAATATCAGTCAGGACATTCATTTATAGAGGTATACTCTTAAACCAATCCTGGTGATGATTCAACAGTTGTCAAGGTTATCAAGTCGGTTACATGATTGTCCTAACATCCAAGGTGCTACCCTAATCATAGGACTCTCACAACTTGATACCATACCCTCAAGACCCTCTTGGTCCCTGCATACATTCGACAATGTACCAAACTGTGACTTTCCTGGCAGGATGTCATGCAACTGTATGTCATTTGCTTTACATTACTCACTAAACTATCAATTCCTAACTTCTCAAGTAGAGATTTCCCTAGGCTCATTTAGTTAGAGCACCAGTACAATCAATATTTTTGTCTTGTATTGTAGAAATTATACAATACCAAAAATTTAACAGAATAACAATCACATAAAATTTAGCAAAATAATAACTTAGTAATTACTAAAATTTTAGCAAAATAATGACGTAGTAATTATAATTTAATTACTAAAATTTTTATCAGAATAACAACTAAATATATACATTTTAATTTTCTAAATTTGAGCAGAGTAACGACTCAGTAATTATAATTTAATTTTCTAAATTTAAGCAGAGTAACAACTTAACAATTACAATTTAATAATCTAAATTTGAGCAGAGTAACAACGTAATAATTATAATTTAGTAATCTAAATTTGAGCAGAGTAACAACTTAGCAAAACTTAAAGTTTTACACCAAATAATATAACAGTGATAATAATAATAAAACTTATGCCTAAGCGGGTTTAGGGAAAAACCCTTCCTACCAACATGCAAAGTGATAATAATTTAGAACTAACTTCACTCCCCCCATTACCTCCAAGGTGGTTGATGAAGAGGATGAAATTGTTAGTGCAAAGCTTCTAAGAAGAGAACTTTACTAATTGTTAGAAAATTAGTAAAATCTTTAGCATAAAAACAAAATAAAAGTTTTTTTTTCTAGAGAGAGAAACTCTCTGATTTTTTTTCTAGCTAGCTTGAGAGAGGAAGAGGTGCTAAAAAATGGTCGAGAACTATGGCTATTTATAGAGGAGGAGAAGGGGTTAGGTGTCCACTTGAATATGTCATGCAATATGTCATAAAAAATTAGGTTTTTTTTTTAATTAGATTTTAGGGACACATAATTCAAATAGGTGGTGAATCACCTCTTTTAGGGTTGGGAACGTGTTGCATGAGCTGTCCCTAAGCTCCTCAATGTAAATTTTATTTGTAATTGAATAGCCGATATTGATAAAATCGCCTAAACTTGAAAAAATTAGCTTTTAATATCAAAAGAATGTATTTAATTGTAAAACTGAATATATATTATTTTTCATCAAAATAAAATTTTATTTTTATTAATTTATTTCAAATATATATATATATATATATATTGTATTTTTGAGCTAGAAAATTCATAAAAATCCATTTTAATTTAATAAATTCCCAAATTTTTATGAAAATTATAAAATTATATATTTTACCTAGAAATGAACTAATATTATCATTTTCACCATTTTTGGATGTCAAACTAATACTAGTGAGGCTTATCGGATACCTAAGGGCATTTTGATCATTTTACAGAGAAATTCTAGAAAATTCTCAGATATTTTCCAAAATTATATTTTAATGCATATAACATGATTTTAAACTTAAATTGACATTTTAATTTCAATTAAAACTTTTTCTCATGTCAGCCCTCTATGTTAAGAAATAAAGACAAAATTGTTATTTTCTAATTTCTCTGGGCTCTGGCTCGGAAAAAGTATTAAAAATCATGGTTATATAGTTCCCAAATTCTGAATTTAACCACAATAAATAAAATTTTGAGATTCTTTCCTGATTTTTCAGAATTAAATCGTTAAATATTAAAAAAATAGTTAAAAATTAAATTAAGGGTATTTTTGTCATTTAACAAAAATTATTTCAATTAATTTTAGAAAAATTTCTAAAATTATTATTAATTATTCTAAGTATATTGATAACTTAAAAACAATTTGTAAATACTTCTAACTATTTTTATTTATTAATTATGTTATCTGACTTTTTAGGGACAAAACAGTCAGTTTGCCAATTTTTAGGCTCTGTTCCCCAAAAATTATTGAAAATAAAAATTAAGTACTATTTAACGTAACCTTAAGGATCAAATTTTTGAGATTTTCATCCAATTTTTCAGAAATAAATATAGAATAATTAGAAAAATAATTTGGTAGGCAAAAATTGGGTGTTACAGATTTCTTGAAGCTTAAGTAGGGCAACATGATTGTGGCTGATTATGCAGCCAAGTTTGAGGATTTGTCAAGGTACTTTCCTCATTACCATAATGAAGCTATGGAGTGTTCCAAATGCATAAAGTTTGTGAATGGCCTACGACTTGAGATTATGCAAGCTATTAACTATTAGGGGATTCACCAATTTCTTGTATTGTAAACAAATGCAAAATCTATGATGAAGACATCACGACAAGAGTGACACATTACACGAGTGTGGTTCCCTCTTGGGAGAAGAAGTTTGGCAACCAGAATCGCCAAAAGTCGTACTCGATTCTACCTGGTAACCATTTTAGTAATCAAAAGCCATAGCGAGTCAACCTGTTAGTGGTGGTGGTGGGTGATTAGTTCTTTCCACCCCACAGAGATGTAAGAAGTGCACATAGCTTGATCATACAACATTTGAGTGCAAGGACAAGGAGGTGACATGTTTCAGTTGTGGATAGAAACAACACATTGGAAAGGATTGTCCTAATCCCAAGAAGGAGCTACGTAGTGGAATTCAGAGTTTGCAAGCCAGTCGACTGAAGGCCATGGGAAGAGTCTTTTCTCTTAGTGGTGCTGAAGCCTCGAAGTCTAATGACTTAATTCAAGGTACGTGTCTCATAAGTGGAACTCCTTTAGTTGTACTATTTGATTTTGGTGCAACTCATTCATTTATATATTGTGCTTGTGCTGGAAATTTGAAATTGCCTGTGTCTTCTTTGAAATTTGACTTAATTGTTGATACCCCTACTAGTGGTTCTGTCATTACCTCTAATGTTTATTTAAAATTGTTCTGTTCTGGTTTCTAATAGAAAATTTTTGGTTGACTTGATTTGTTTGCTTTAGTCAATTGGATGTTATTCTTGGTATGGACTGGTTATCTTCCAATCATGTCCTCTTAAACTAATTTGATAAATCTATTGTGTTTGGTGAGTCAGTTGAGGGTAAGGATACAAGATTCCTCATCGCTAACTAGGTAAAGTGTCTTGAAAGAGAATGCCTAAGTGTACATGATGTTAGCCACCCTGAAACTCGAAAGCAAGGTTGTGGTTGGAGATGAGCATGTAGTGAGGGATTTCTCTAAGGTATTCCCGAAGGATGCATGTTTCTAGTCTACCCCCTGAGCGTGAGGTTGAGTTTTCCATAGATTTAGTGCCTGATACTGGACCTATATCTGTAGCACCTTATAATATGTCTACTTTAGAGTTTGCTGAGCTTAAGAGATAGTTAGAGGACTTGTTAGAGAAATAATTTGTAAGGCCTAATGTGTCACCCTAGGGAGCGCCAGTTTTGTTAGTGAAGAAGAAGGATGAAAGTATGAGGTTGTGTGTAGACTATCATCAGTTGAACAAGGTGACGATTAAAAATAGGTATCCTCTTATTAGGATAGATGACCTTATGGACTAGTTGGTAGGAGACTGTGTGTTTAGTAAGATGGATTTGAGATTAAGTTACCATCAAATTCGTGTGAAGTTTGGGGACATCTTGAAGACTACTTTCAGGACACGATATGGTCACTATGAGTACTCGAATATGCCCTTTGGTATAACCAATGTGTCTGGTGTGTTCATGGACTACATGAACAAGATTTTCCACCCTTATATAGATAGATTTGTAATGGTCTTCATAGAAGATATCCTAGTGTATTCTAATTCTAAGGAGGAGCATGCTGAGCATTTGAAGGTTGTGCTGCAAACCCTTAAGGACAAACAGTTGTATGTTAAGTAGTCCAAGTGTGAGTTCTAGTTAGATGAGGTTAACTTCTTAGGACATGTCATATCTAGAGGAGGGATAGCTGTAGATCCATCTAAGGTAGAAGCCGTGTTACGGTGGGAAGCCCCTAAGTTAGTTTCTGAGATTAGGAGTTTCTTGGGCTTAGCAAGATACTATGGGAGGTTCATAAAAGGTTTCTCTAAGATAGCCATGCCTTTGACTCAGTTGACACATAAGGGTCAAGCCTTTGTGTGGGATACCTAGTGTGAGGAATAGTTTCCAAGAGCTTAGGAGGAGGTTGACTTCTGCACCCATTTTAGTTTTGCCTAACCTGAGTGAGCCTTTTGTAGTATATTGTAATGCATCTAAGATGGGCTTAGGTGGTGTGCTTATGTAGAAGGGGCAGGTGGTAGCTTATGCATCTAGGCAACTTAAGACTCATGAAAGGAATTACCCCACCCATGATTTAGAGTTCGTAGCTATAGTGTTTGTACTTAAGTTGTGGAGGCATTACCTATATGGTTCTAGGTTTGAAGTCTTTAGTGACCATAAGAGCCTTAAGTACCTGTTTGATAAGAAGGAATTAAACATGAGGCAGAAGAGGTGGTTAGAGTTTCTTAAGAATTACAATTTTGAGCTTAGTTACCATCCAGGTAAAGCTAATGTAGTGGCTGATGCCTTGAGTAGAAAGTCCTTACACATGTTCGCATTGATGGTTAGAGAGTTGGACCTTATAGAGTAATTTAGAGACATGAGCCTAGTATGTGAGGTTACCCCTAGGAGTGTAAGGCTAGGTATGTTGAGAGTGACTAATGGGTTGATTGATGAGATTAAGGAGGGTTAGAAATCTGATCCATTTTGCTAGCCCAGTTAGAGTCCATAGCCTAAGGTAAGGAGAGTAGCTTTAAAGTAGGAATAGATCGAGTCATTAGATTCTAGGATAAGATTTGTGTACCTAGTGTGCTAGAGCTTAGAAGGATGATCTTAGAGGAAGGCCATAGGAGTGGTTTGAGTATTCATCTAGGAGCCACAACGATGTATCAGGACCTTAGAAAGATGTTTTGCTAGCCTAGTATGAAGAGGGAGGTAGTTGAGTTTATGTGTGCTTAGTTAATGTGTTAAAAAGCTAAGGTAGAGCATCGAAAGCCATCAGGTATGTTGCGGCCCTTGGACATTCCTAAATGGAAATGAGATAATATATCCATGAACTTTGTGGTGGGTTTGCCTAGAATCCTAAAGGGTTGGATTCGATTTGAGTAATAGTGGACAGGTTGACTAAATCTACTCACTTTATTCTAATCAACATTATATACCCTTTAAAGAAGTTGACTACCCTGTACATTAGTGAGATTGTGAGGTTGCATGGTGTGCCTTTTAGCATAGTTTCTGATAGAGACCCTAGGTTCACCTTTAGATTTTGGGAGTTTGCATGGGGTCCTAGGAACTAAGCTTAGATTGAGTTTAGTTTACCATCCACAGAGAGATGGTCAAACTAAGCAAACCATCCAATCCCTAGAAGACCTTTTGAAGGCTTGTGTGTTAGAACAGAGTGGTAGTTGGGATAGTTTTTTAACTCTTATAGAGTTCATCTATAACAACAATTATCATTCTAGCATTGGGATGATACCTTATGAAGCCTTGTATGAGAGGATATGTAGGACAACTTTATGTTGATTAGAACCCGATGAGAACCTTGTTTTAGGACCTGAGGTAGTGCAACAGACTACTGAAAATGTTAGGATGATCCAAGATAAGATGAGGGCAGCTCAGAGTAGGCAGAAGAGTTACCATGATAAGAGAAGGAAGGCTCATGAATTTTGGGAGGGTGATCATGTGTTCTTGAAAGTTACTCCATGGACTGGGGTTGGTCGAGCATTGAAGTCCCGTAAACTTATTTCGCGTTTCATTGGTCCTTTCCAAATCCTAAAGAGAGTCGACAAAGTCGCCTATCAAACTACTTTACTCTTGTGTCTTTCAAATCTTCATAGTGTTTTTTATGTTTCCCAACTCAGAAAATATGCCCATGATCCATCACATGTAATTGAGTTGGATAGTATCCAAGTGAAGGAGAACCTAACTTTTGAGACTTATTGTGAATTAAGGACTGAAGGGTGAAACAGCTACGAGGAAAGGAAATTCCCCTGGTCAAGGTTGTTTGGGGAGGAGCTATAGAAGATAATGCATCTTGGGAGTTAGAGAGCCAGATGAAGGAGTCTTATCCAGAACTGTTTGCTTTAGGTAGATTTCGAGGGCGAAATTTCTTTAAGGAAGAGGAGTTATAACACCCCAATGTTTTCCTTAATGAATGTGCATTATTATTATTTTATTTTCTCTTGTTTTTAATAAAATTGTATTTTGGAAAAAAAGAGACATTAGGCCATTAAATTAAGGTTTGTAATTGAAGTGTCTTTAAAAGTTTTAAGACCCTTATGTTGGGCTTAATTTTCTTAAGCCCAAGGTTAGCTTTAAGAGTCTTTTAGGTTTCTTGAAAACCTAACCCTTTTCCTCATTCTTTCTTTTGCCTTTGTGGAGATACCGTGCCATCGGGGCCATTGTAGTCAAGGAATGAGGAACCGTAGGAAGACACTGCTACATCGTTCGCATCCTCTTGTCGGATATCGCCTCTTTCAAAGTAAATGGGGAGTGAGTTATCTCGCTTATGGATATGGCTTTGGTCGTGGGTAGAGGGGTTGGCCCTAGACCCCAATTATTTGTAAATTGTATGATTGTGTGTAAAAGGGAATGTGACTTTCTCCAAATCATTGATGTGCTTTATTGTAATTTTATGTTTAATTGTAAATATGGACTATTGTGGATGGTTTTTACTTTTCCTCTTGTCGTAGGTTAGGGATTTAATGAATTTTGAGAAAATTATGAGTGAGTAAGGAATTCATAGGATAGATTGACCATTAAGAAAGATAATAGGAGAAATTAGGAGTTAATTAACCTATTGGGAGTGTTTGAAAACCAAGGAAAGTCGTGGGTTGCACGTTCTATGAACCCTCACAATTTGCAGAAATCGTAATTGGTGCTAAGTGCCAAAATTTTGGCACTGAGTGTGAGAGAGGCAAAGAGTTCTCTGGAGGTTTGGCGCTTAGCGTCGTGGTGTGAAGTGCTAGGATTGGAGCTGAGCATGGGGAGGCAAGGAGCAATCCTTGGTCCTTTGAAGGTTTGGCGTTGAGCACCAGAAAGTTGGCATTGAGCACCAGAAAGTTGGCATTGAGCGTGAGTATGACAATGAATTCCATGTATAAGTGGCACTCAGCGCTAGTCTTTTGGCGTTAAGCGTCAAGGGTTTGGCACTAAGCGTGACCCCTTGTGACACTAAAGATGATGTTGTTGACCTTCTATGCCTATTTTCTGTATGATTGTCATTGCTTGAATGCCTCATTGAATTTACATCTTGTGTTTGGTACGTACCTTGAGAAAACTGAGTATAATGTGAAATTGTGTTAATGCTTTATGATAAAAACCTATGAAAAGCTATGAGCATTGTATGTGACCATGCATCATGACATTGAGTCATGTAGAGAAAGAAAGTATGTAGGAATTTGGCTTATAGAGGCCGGGATGGGTTGTCTATCCCTAGCCTTAGGGTGGTACCTAGTGTGGAAACTCCAATGGCCCATGCTAATCCTATGGAGCCAGAGCATACTGGCAAAGTTGGATAACCTTAATTAGTCAGCGGAGAATATCATACTAGTTGAGGATGTGAAAGTCGAAGGCATTAGTACCGATGCTCTTCTTATAGCCGTGCACTTACTCTTAGTTTACTTTCGAGACAAACTTATATTGGCACCACATATGCATAAGAAGTAGAAGTTAGGTGACATTGCATTACATATGTTGTGTGTTTTTAATCCTTAATGTTATTCTAATTTATCATGTATTGTGTATTCTACCTATTTCCATTGTCATACTTTGAGCATGATGTGAAATGTATCTTACTCCCTTGTTTTCTAGTGTTTTTTTGTCTATGTTTGTGATACACAGGTGACATCTAATAGGACCCTGAGGAGGAGTCTTAGAGTAGAGGCATTGGCCTCGTTGCCGTTTACTTTACTATTGCTTGGGTTTGGTATGCTCTGATAGGATGTGACATCTAGGCTTGGTTGTTTATTATTTTATGTCCTTAGCTTTTGAACTTAGCATTAGTAGTTTTACATCATTAATTAGTTTATTTCCAAAGACTTGTATGGCCAACTGTGGGTCACCATCTTTTATTGATTAGTGAAGTGTTTTATAAAGTTTAAAATGTTACAAGTTATGATTGTAATGTCCTTTACCGTGTGAAGAGAATAATTTAAATTACTGTTTCATTCCACAAATGAAATTATGTTCTATTTTCATAATATTTATTTAATAATTAGCTTTGGAGTAAAGGGTGTCCATTACGACCCACCCCTCTTTCCTAGAAGTCTATCTGGTGTAATATTTTACAAATTACTTTTACTCATCTAACCTATAGTCTCATTCAAAGGAAAATTACTAAAGAATCTTCTCTTTTTTTAGATAATTGCTGGGAGACCAAGACATGATGCTACTCAGCAAATATTGGAGAGGATGGCTACTGTCCTAAAAAATATGAATCAAGGAAGGGAAGCTGAACCTGCAGAATACAGAGCGTAAGAACGATCCACCTACATTCAAAGGCGGGTTCAACCTCAACGGTGTTTAGAATTGGATTGTCGAGAATGAAATGATTTTCAGTGCCATGGCATGTACTGATGAACACAAGGTGGTGTATGCTACATTTATGCTATCTGGAAAGGTTGAACACTGGTGGAGGTATGTCAGACAGCAAGAGAAAACTGAAGGAAGGATCATCACCTGGGAAGTGTTTCATCAAAAATTTCTGGGGAAATATTTTCTAGAAAACATAAGGTGGAAGAAGGAAGTCACATTCCTCAACCTCAAGCAAGGGTATATGACTGTTGGGGAATATGCTACTAAATTCGACGAGTTGTCAAAGTACTACCCCTACTTTCAAGAAAGGGGTGGATAAGAGATCTTGATACTCCAAGTTTGAGAGCAGATTAAGGCTTGGCATCAAACAGGCAGTCGGTTATCTTGAAATAGCCCAATTTCCTACCCTGGTGAATCGTTGCAAAATTTACGAAGATGACATGAAAGTAAGACAGGCTTAATGGAGGAGTGGAAGACCCAGAGGAACCAGAAAAGGAACTTTCCCAATAGGAAGAAGCCCTACTATGCCCCTTCAAGACTAGCCAGTGGTTCATCTGGTCAAAGGACTGTCACTGTTGTTGTAGTGAGTTCCAATGCTCTTGTTCACTACTATCGCTATAGAGGACCACCACACTATCAGAGGAACTATAAAAGGCCAGTTGTCACTTGCTTTAATTGTGGAGAGGCAGGCCACTATAACAGCGCATGCACCAAGCTCAAGAAGGAGAAGGGCAATGGAAACAATGGGGAAGGCCCTAGCAGGAAGACTCCAGACCACTAAGAGAGTCTTCACCATGAGTGGAAGTGAAGCAACGATGTCTAACAACCTCATTCAGGGTAAGTGCATTATAAATGATAATCTCTTAAATGTACTATATGACTCAGGTGCAACTCATTCTTTTATTTCCAATGACTGTGTAAAGTATTTGAATTTGCCTGTTTCAAAATTGCCTTATGATCTAGTTATCTTTACCCCCACAAGAATTATTGTCATTACTTCTTATGCTTGCCTAGAATGTCTTATTATCATAGAAAGTAAAACTTTTCTTGTAAACTTAATCTACTTGCCCTTAACCAGATTAAACTTAGTGTTAGGAATGGACTGCTATGAAAAGGCCGTAATATTTAGATCAAAGCCTGATAACTTTAAGGGATTTGAGATAATGACTACCAACCATTTCGATGCTTCTAAAAACAAGGAAGCTCAGGTTTACATGATCATATCTTCTCTAAAAATCGAGGGAGATTTAAGTGTTAACACTCTACCTATCGTCTATGATTTCCTTGACGTCTTTCCCAAAGGTATTCCTGGTTTGCCTCTTGAGAGAGAAATAGAATTTACCATAGGCCTGTGCCAAGATCTGGACCCATATTCATAGCATCCTATAGAGTGCCCCCACTAGAGTTAGTACAGTTAAAGAAGCAACTATATGAGCTCTTAGACAAGCAATTCATTAGACCTAGCATTTCCCTAATGGGTGCTCTAGTGTTGCTACTGAAGAAGGATGGAAGCATGAGATTGTGTATTGATTATCGCTAACTCAATAAGATCACTATCAAGAAAAGGTACTCGTTACCTATGATAAATGATCTCATGGACCAGTTGAGAGGTGACATGGTGTTTTCAAAAATTTACTTGAAATTTGGTTACCACCACATTAGGGTCAAGACTGAGGATATACCGAAGGCATCTTTTAGGACAATATATAGACATTATGAGTATTTGATAATGCCTTTTAGTGTGACTAATGCTCTTGTAATCTTTATAAACTACATGAATCGGATATTCCATGAATATTTGGACAAATTCGTAGTAGTCTTCATAGATGATATTCTAGTTTATTCTAGAAATCACCAAAAGCATGAGGAACACTTAGGGATAGTACTGCAAATCTTAAGGGAAAGGCAATTGTATGCTGAATTCTGAAAGTGCGAGTTTTGGTTAGAACAAGTCAGTTTCTTGGGTCACGTGATCTTGCAAAGAGGAATCTTAGTAGATCCCACTAAAGTAGAAGTGATGTTTGCGTTGGGAATAACCCATAACAATAACAGAGATATGGAGTTTCTTAGGATTGGTAGGTTATTGTCGAAAATTTATAGATAGCTTTACCTCTAGCTAAGTTAACCTGTAAAGGACAACCTTTTGTGTGGATAGAATTGTGAGGAAAGCTTCCAAGAGTTGAAGAAGAGGCTAACTACTGCACCTGTGCTAATCTTGCTCGATATTACTGAGAAGTTTGAAGTTTATTACAATGCATCTGGGCAAGGATTAGGATGTGTGATGATGCAAGGAGGGAAGGTAGCAGCTTATGCTTCAAGGCAATTAAAATCACATGAAATTAACTATTCAACTTATGATTTGGAACTAGCTGTAATAGTATTTTCCTTAACTATCTTTATAGTGCCTAGTTTGAAGTGTTCAGCAACCATAAAAGCCTAAAGTATCTATTTGATCAAAAGGAGTTGAACATGAAGCAACATAAATGGATGGAGTTTCTAAAATATTACAATTTTGAATTGTATTACCACCCTAGTAAAGCAAACGTCGTAGCAGACGCTCTAAGTTGGAAATCCCTACATGCCTCGATGATGATGATGGTGAAGGAAATGGAAATGATAGATAAATTCAGAGACTTAGGACTGGCTGTGAAAGTAAAGCCAAGGAGTATTTATTTTGGGATGCTCTAAATATCCAATGAGTTCTTAGAATAGATTCAGGAAGCCTAGGGCATTGATCAATACCTCCAAGAAACGTTAGAAGTAAGGAATTAGAATTTGATCAGGAGATATTAGATTCCAAGGAAGAATCTGTGTGCCAGAAGATGAAGAGTTAAGGAAGATAATTTTGGAAAAGGCTTACAAGAGCAAATTGAGTATTCGCCCAGGCTCTACTAAGATGTACCAAGATCTGAAAAAGTTGTTATGGTGGCCTGGAATGAAAAAAGTTGTAGCATAATTCGTTGCATCTTGTTTAGTTTGTCAGAAGGCTAAAGGAAAACATTAGAAATCTTTTGGAGAGTTACAACCTCTAAACATCCCTAAGTGGAAATGGGACAGCATATCGATAGATTTCATAACTAGTTTCCTTAGGACGCCCTCAGGTCATGATGCTATATGGGTAATAGTGGATAGATTGACAAAGTCTACTCATTTTCTGCCCATTAACATTAAGTAATCTCTAGAAAAACTGACATAGTTGTACATCAAAGAGATTATCAGGTTACATGGAGTACCCTCTAGCATAGTCTTTACTAGAGATCCTCGTTTTACTTCTAGGTTTTAGAAAAGCCTATAATAAGCCTTAGGGACCAAATTAAGACTCAGCTTAGCTTATCACCCCTAATGATGGACAGTCCAAAAGGACTATCCAATCCCTAAAAGATTTGCTTAGAGCTTGTCTTAGAATGGAAGGGTAACAAGATCAATTCTTACCACTTATTAAGTTTACCTACAATAATAGTTTCCATTCTAGCATTGGGATGATTCCCTACGAAGCTCTGTATAGGAGGAAGTGTTGGACTCCGCTTTGTTGGTATGAGGCTAGAGAATCCCTGATTGTTGGGCTTGAGATGTTGTAGAAAACCACGAAAAAGGTTAAGATAATTCAAGAAAAGATGAAAATGTCTCAAGATAGGCAGAAGAGTTATTATGATAAAAGAAGAAAATCCCTTGAGTTTCAAGAAGGAGATAATGTATTCTTGAAAGTTATGCCTTGTAACTGGGGTTGGTAGAGCACATAAGTCCCAAATTTTTTTCTCTAAATTCGCTGGTTCTTACCAAATCCTCAAAAGGATTGTCCTATTGCATACCAGATAGCCTAGCACCTAATCTTTCTAACCTCCATAATGTTTTTTATGTTTCCCAACTTCGTAAGTATATTCTTGATCCTTCGCACGTCATTAAACTTGGTGTTGTACCAATAAGGGAAAACATTACCTATGACGTATCCTCAGTAAGGATAGAGGATCGAAGGATGAAATAGCTTTGAAGTAAGGAAATACCTATGGTGAAGGTTGCGTGGAGGCAAAATGATGATGGTGATGCTACTTGGGAGTTGGATAATAAGATGTAAGAGTAGTATCCTCATGTGTTTCCTGGTAAGTGAATTTTGGGGACAAAATTCCTAAAAGGATGAAAAATTTGTAACACCCTCATTTTAGTATCATAATTAAATTTTTAATATTTGTGAAATTGTTTTTAATAAACTGAAAAATTAAGAAATTAGCAGTTAATCTCAATTCTTCTACACTAAGGGCTGACATGAGGAAATGTCTAAATGACTGTGAATTGTCAATTGGGGCTTAGAAACATGTCATATATATTAAAATATAGTTTTAAAAATTTTATAGAAATTTTTTAAGATTCCTGTAAAAAATGACCAAATTGCCCTCTATTGTCTATTAAGATTATAGCTAGTATAGGTTTAACATATGATAAAAACAAAATGAACATTGTCAGTTTATTTTTGGGTTAAATATTCAATTTTATAATTTTCATAAAAATTTTGAAATTTTTTGAGTTAAAATAAAATTTCTATGAATTTTTAACTCAAAAATACCAAATAAATTCTTAAAATTTGAAATAAATTATTAAAAAATAATTTTAAATTATGGAATTTATTTTTAATCAGTAATTAAAGTGCTCACAAAGTTCCAAGGAAAAATTCATTCATTTGCTATAAAAATAGAAATACGAAAGTTTAAATCACTTTTATCGGTACCGGTCGATTCGTCTACAGAGAAAATGAATCGCAGAGACCTAGGGTGCAGAGAGATGGCACGTCCAGATCACTCTATAGACCTACTCTTTTAATTTTCACATGTTTTCAAAGAAAATCCTAAAAAGTGCTTTATACCAACTTTTGAGACAAAAGAGAAACCTATCCCTTCTTTTATTTAAAGGCTACCCATTGGTTAGCTTTATTCACTCTTTCTTGCTCCCTATTCTGGCCGAACCATTGTTCTCTCTATCCTTAAGCTCATTCAAAAAATTTTAAGCACCAAATCCTCCATTTCTCTCTTCCTTCAACTGCCCTCCAAGACCATTACCCCACACCACCACTAAGGAGCTTCAAGTGTCCATTTTTCCTCCTCTTTTTCAAGGCTTACATGAGGCATGGGGGAGTGGGGTTTGTAAAGCACAAAGATAACACAAGAAGGGGGATTGAATTGTGTTATAACAAATTTTCGCAAAAACCTTTTTCGAGATGTATCGTCTAAAGGGTATGATTAAAGAAGTTTTCAAAGACGTTTTATAAAATAGACGAATATTAAAACTAAGCAAAGCAAACTGAAAGGTACACAAGATTTATACTGGTTCGTCTCACCCCAGAGACTACATCCAATTCTTGGCAACAACTAAGTTCCATTAACTTTTTCAAGTTACAAGTATTCTTTCCACAAGCCTCTTTAGGCTCAACCCAAGTAGTCTTTTACTTGCCTCTCCAAGCAAAAACCCAAGTATTCTTTGAATCAAAGCCTCTTCAAGCTTCCACCAATCTTGTTAAGAAAAACGTTTACGTGTGAGTTACCTCACTGGGTTTAACGTCTTAACAGACGAATATACAATGAAGTACAAAAAGAATTTTACAATCAGAATACACAAGAGCCTTTTCTTTTCTTAAAGAAGTTATGATTTTTCAGAATCAGCAATGACCATGACAACAACATCTCAAAAAGGTCTCTTCTTCTATTTATAGGCTTCTCCAAAAGTATCCGTTGCATGCTTTGCAGGAGATGGCCTTCGTCTCATGAAAAGAGTCATTGGAATATTAAATGCAACATTTAATGCTTTTCACCAACTTGTCATATGATAAGATAAAGCAGTCTGCTTAACTTTTCTATTCTTGTACATAATCTTGTAATAATTGTCATGTCTACTTTCCCGTTTTGACATTCGCACACATATTCCTCCTTTTTTGTTGACTTTCCTCGAGAGTAGGTATATAAGCTTTATACGTTTCGAGGTAGCTTACGCTCTGATTGATGTGCAGATCATTTTAGAACGTTGTCATCGTCTGTAAGATCTGTTACTGATATAGTCAAAGGTTAGAGACGATATATATATATATATATATATATATATATATATATATATATATATATATATATATATATATATATATATATATATATATTTAAAGATATCAGATGGTTGCTAATAAACTTGTTATAGATGACTAGACGATTGCGTAAAAACATATATTTTAACTGTTTGTTATTATCAAAATATTTAAGGGTTATAAATTCGTCCTTTGTCCTAACAGGGTTATTCTTAGTTTAAATGCTTTCATGAAGATGGTTTTGGGGTGGGTTTTGCCCCCAAAACCCTTAGCTTTTTGCTTCCCTACTACTTTTACTTCTATTTCCATTATTGTTATTGTCATTTGTTTATGTTGTTGTTCTTTGCTTACCTTGCTATCCTAATTCGATTTATGGCTTGGAATGCTTGTTTAATGTTGTTATTAACATTTAAATGTTGGCTTGTGTTGATAACTCATTATAAATTATTAAAGTCTTGATTACAAACCCTAAAATCCATGGCTAAAAAAGCTTGCAACTTTTACATAACAAAATGAAAAGCTAAAAAAGAGAGACCTTTTGGATTATGAACCCTTTTTGAACCTATGACTAAGTCCTTCCAAAGGGAACTTAATAGATGGTCACTTTCTTAAGATAAGTTTGAACCTTTGTCCATCAACAAAAGACCCATAGAATAACAAAGGATTTGAGAGGACTTTAAAAATGAACCTAAGTTTAGCTGACAACCAAGTATTGGTATTTTTTTTCCTCCAATGAGTCACGATTTTAGTGAAGTATGATGGCAATTATTTTAGTTTTTAATGTACCTAAGTACCCCTAAATTTTGTTTTGACTATTTAAAGTTAATAACTTGATGAAAGAAATGGTTTTTATGAAGAAGTACTTGAGTTCCAGTAAGCCATTTTTGCTACCTACTTAACACTATTCACTATTTTTTGCAATATTTCGAGTTATACTCAATATTTTTGAGTGCTTGTTTTTTTGTTGAAAACTAGAAAGAATTATCTTCAAAATGGACATAAGAAGAATTTTAAAAGGTTCAGAAATGAAAAAGTTACACTTTTAAATTTAGAGTTACTTTTCAAAAAACATTAACTGGTAGTGTGCACAAAAAAGCAACTTTTGAATGACTTGTTGTGTGTTAACTAAGACTCCTAGAACGACTAGAAAGTAGATTCACTAAGCTTTCTAAGCATATATATTTTGCCTATATTCATTCCCGTTTACTATTTTTAACAAATTTTAGAATTTGAAAGTTATGTAATTTTCTGACTAGAAACACCTTTTGACAACTGTAAATTTTGAAAAATCACCCTTAATCGGATATACCTTGGTTTTTGAAGTTCTTGGACTTTTTGGGAAGGATTTTCAGTTTAATTTTTGAAAATAATTGGCTTGGTTGCTAAAAAATTAAAGTGGGATGTGAAAATGGTAAAAGAGTGTTACTGGTTCTCTAATAGAGTCTCTTGACCTCTCTATTTTGTTATTTTAATATCTATTTTTGTAGACTTTTTCTAAAGATGATCCTTAATGATTTAGAAACTAGACAAAAATACCTTTTGAAAAAACTATAGATCATGTCAAATAAAAATCATTTATCAATCCAAATTGAAATTCAAAATTGAGGCTTAAAATTGCAGCCTCTGGACTTTGTTTTGAACTAAAAGTAAATGACACTTTTTTTAGTTGATAAAATACCTTTTTTTTAGCACTTAGAAGTTAATGGTGAACCTTTTTAATGAAAGTTAAACGTATTTCCCTTAAGAAATATGATATTTTTGTTTTTATTCAATTATAAAAATTTCTCAGAAATTAATTTTAAAGGCTCATTTCTTTGGTGCAATATACAAATAACTTGGTCTAACTAAATTTTTTGAATCATGACTAGCTACCAAACTTTAACTTGATAAAATGAATTAATGATGACATTTAGAACCTTAGGCAATTTAGTGCCTAGGATGTTAGATCAATTACACTCTAAATCTTAATTAACTAATTGAACTCTTTATTAAGAGCCTAAGTACATACTTGAATTAAGTATTTCAATAATCAATTTGTTAAATAATTAGTACGTAAATTAGGAGTCCCAAAGTAAGAGTAGTTCTTAAAATTAGGTACTTAAATTAAAATTTGATGAATCATTAAGTTTCTTTTATTGCTTACATGTATATCTAAATTTTGTAATTCCAAATTATTATACTGTGATATGACTCGACCTCTACAATAAAAGGCAGAGATATTGAGGAGAAATTGTACTGGTGCTCAGGTTTACTGAGTTCAAGGAAATTTCTCTCCAAATTACAAGTGTTAGGACGGTGATTAGTAAATAGAATAAAAGTGATGCAAGGGACATGCATTGGCATAATACCCTGCATAGGAAGTTACAGTTTGTATGTTGAGAAATGAAAGGCAAGGACCTATTTGCAAAGGTCTTGGGGGTAAGGTGTCAAGCGGTGAAAGTCTCAATGATCGAGGTAGCGCTTTTGAGTCGGGATATTCGCTTGACCAAGCTTGACAACCCGATAACTACTCAGCATTCTAGGGTTGGTGCGAGAAGTATACCTTTGGATGGACTGTGAATGTCCTAAGCTGTTGCTCTGTTCCCCAATAAAGACGAGGGTTCTACCATGTGACAGATTTTGAGAGAGGTATATGTTTTTCCAACCACTTGTCGGTTTTGTGGGAAGTATGGATCCATACAGTGTCAAGGGTAGTTGTTATAACTTATACAAACCCTAGGTTCCCATTTTCTTTATTATCAACTGTGTTTTATTTATGAGTGGCGATAGGATATCCTACCATTTACATGAAAATGATTTTAAGAACAAAATCGTCTCACTCCTTTATTTATTTTCTTGATGCATGACTATTCATGGTTCGTACTTAAAGATGGCGGCGTTCCCCATCCTACTCAACATGCATGTTGACTATGCTCATACAGGGATATGGCATTATGATTTGGCTACTAACTATTTGACCTTCAAAGGCCTTATCACGATCACTTTTTTGTTCCCCATCCTATTAGTGCATGTGCCTCCCATGTTATGGACTTTACCTATTTCTGTTTCTTCTTCATCATCACCCGATTTTGAGAGCGTTCCTCTCATGCTGCTGACACCCCCTGAGGACCCCGCTATACCATTCATGGCCCCCTATTTAGACTTTGCACCACCTGTCAATAAGTCACCCATTGATCTACCTCCTGTTGCACAACCTATGCTTGAGGACCTCAAGGGATCTCCTATAGAGGTCGTCCTAGCCGAGTCACCTACAGATTCCCCTATGGTGGAATATTAGGTGGGTATGGCCAATGGCTGACACTCCTCACCTTTGTCAACTCCATCTAGTGTTGGGTCCCCTTAGGGGTTATAATTTAGGGGATACGTTTTTTTTTTTTACTTCGAGGTAACTTGGATCGATGAGGAGTGATAATTTAGGGGATGTGTTTTTTTTTTGTATATAGGGACTGGGAGTAGATTTATAGACACTGCTTTGATTGGGATATTTTTTAGATGTATGTAGTTAGGATGGCTAGTGTCTTTTGATGTACTTTTTAGATTTCCCTATATTTCATGATTTCCATTGTATTTTAGTTTTCGATGTATTTAGCTTCATATGTAATTCAGAAACCCATATGTATTTGGTTCTGATCATGATTATATGATATGTCTTATTTTCTTATCTTTTACTCTCATTTCCAAATTCTATTTTACTTACAATTTATCTACTTAAAAAAGTTTCATAAGACAATCGTACTTAAAATGAAATACGAAAATTTTTCTTGTATTTTCGTCAACCCAATATTAAATAACTAGATAAGTAATTAAATAAACATAGGTTGTGTTCAATGTGAATGAGTGTCATAGTCTACAAATCGAAACGTCGTTTGTGTAGGCTTTAGCTCAACATCTCCAATCTTCTCTAACATGGACAACGACATCAAGTTTATACTTGCCCTTAAGTCGAACAGGGCCTTCCCAATTGAAAGATTCCTAATAGTGCATAGGATGATGAAGCTTCCTGGACCCTTGAGCTTTAGCGGTAACTTTGTTTGAATTATGGCACTACAACCCGTTGTTCGCTCAATGGTTTCTTCTTCTATTCCTCTTCTTGGTGAAAAGCTCCTTCATAAACTTAGCTTATGTCGACATTTTTTCCATAGCTTCGAAGAATGGAGTATTGATTTGTAGCTGCTTGAAGATATCAAGAAACCTAGAAAATTGTTTCTTCTCCTTTTCCTTCTTGGTGCTAGTGAAAGGATAAGGTAAGGATGCATATGAAGGAACATCTTGAGCTCTATTCCTCTCTTTTAGTAATTGAGCTTTTGTCCTTCTCAAAGGGGAATCTACCTACACTAACTTCTCTCTTTTATTCTTTTCACTCTTTTTTTTTTCTTTTTCTTCTTCCTCACTCTTTTCACTTTTTTTTGCCCTCTCCCTCATTCTTTTCAACTATTTTCTCTTTATCTTCTTGCCTTTTACTCTTCTTGTCATCAACTCCACCAACTTCCTTCCCACTTTTAGTTGTGATTGCCTTACAATGCTCCACTGGATTAGGTTAAGTATTGACCAAGAAGTTTCCATTTGATTGTTCAGCCAATTGCTTGGTAATTGGCCAACTTGAATCTCAAGGTTCTTGATTGATGCTTTAATGCTCTTGTGGTTAGAGATGGGCACTTGCATAAATTGAGTCAAGTCTCCTCCAACTTTGATGTGTGATCTTGAGGTACTTATTGACGTGGTGGTTGTGGCTTATTAGAGGGACTAGCATCTTGCCTCCAACCGAAATTAGGATGATTCTTGCACCCTTGATTATAGATGATGGAATAAGGATTACTACCTTGATTGCCTTGTCTTCCAAAGTTCCCCACATAATGAACTTCTTCTTGAGGATTTGTAGTAGGCTCACAATAGCCATTAGGGTGGTCCCCTCCATAAAAATCACACTGTAGCATTTGTTGATGTGGCACCAGAGTACATTACATTGCCTTGAGCAGTTGAGGGAGTTGGGCCAATTGCTTGGTGATAGCTTCAAGTTGTTAAGATTATGTTTTGGGCAAGGATGGCTCTTTAAGAGTCCAATTCCAAGACTCTTTTCTCCTTCTTTGAAGAGACTCATCCTTTATCATGCTAGACCAAGTAGTCATTTGAGGGCATAACTTCAATAAGCGTTTGTGCTTCATCCGCTGTCTTGCTATTCATGGTTCCATCTGCTGAAGCATCTAGTATGAGTTTGTCATGGGGTCTCAACCCATTATAGAAGATTCGCATTTGGGTGAGATCATCAAACCCATGGTTCAGCCAACTCCTCAACAAGTGCTTGAATCTCTCCCAAGCATCACCAAGTGGTTCTCTTTCCTATTGGGCAAAAGTAGTAATGTTGCCCCTTGCTAGTTGATAACGAGAATGGGGAAAAATCTCTACAAGAATTTCTTTTCTACATCCTCCCTCTCAGTCAAGCTTTGCTTTGGGTAGGATTAGAGCCACGCTTTATCTTGACTAGTCATTGAGAAAAGGAATGGATGCAAACAGATAGCTTTATTTGAGACTCCATTTATCTTTGCTGTAAAGCACAAAGATAACACAAGAAGGGGGGTTGAATTGTGTTATAGCAAATTTTCGCAAAAACCTTTTTCGAGATGTATCGTCTAAAGGGTATGATCAAAGAAGTTTTCAAAGACGTTTTTAAAAGCAGATGAATATTAAAACTAAGCAAAGCAAATTGAAAGGCACACAAGATTTATACTGGTTCGTCTCACCCCACAGACTACATCCAGTTCTTGGCAACAACCAAGTTCCACTAACTTTTTCAAGTTACAAGTATTCTTTCCACAAGCCTTTTCAGGCTTAACCCAAGTAGTCTTTTACTTGCCTCTCCAAGCAAACACCCAAGTATTCTTTGAATCAAAATCTCTTCAGGCTTCCACCAATCTCGTTAAGAAAAACGTTTACGTGTGAGTTATCTCACTGGGTTTAACGTCCTAATAAACGAATATACAATGAAGTACAAAAAGAATTTTACAAGCAGAATACACAAGAGCTTTTTCTTTTCTTAAAGAAGTTATGATTTTTTAGAATCAACAATGATTATGACAATAACAACGACTATGACATCAACAGCTCGAAAAAGGTCTCTTCTTCTATTTATAGACTTCTCCAAAAATATTTGTTGAGTGTTTCGTAGGAGACGACCTTCGTCTGATGAAGAGAGTTATTAGAGCATTAAATGCCTTTTACCAACTTGTCATATGATAAGATAAAATAGTCTGCTTATCTTTTCTATTCTTGTACACAATCTTGTAGCAGTTGTCATGTCTACTTTCCTGTTCCGACATTCGCACACATATTCCTCCTTTTTCGTTGACTTTCCTCAAGAGTACGTATATGGGCTTTATATATTTCGAGGTAACTTTCTCTCTAATTAATGTGCAGATCATTTTTAAAACGTTATCATCATCTGTAAGATCTGTTACTGATATAGTCAAAGGTTAAAGACAATATATATATTTTTAAAGATTTCAGACAGTTGCTAATAAACCTGTTACGGATGACCAGACGATTGCGTAAAAACATATATTTTAATTGTTTGTTGTTATCAAAATATTTGAGGGTTATAAATTCGTCCTTTGTCCTAACATTCGCCATATCATACAACTCATAAAGAGTCGAGAGGTATGCAATAGGGTCTTCATGATCTAGGCCAACAAATTGATTCTATTGCACTAGATGAAGGAGTGCCAGCTTCAACTCAAAATTAAGGGCGGTATACGAGGCCACATTATACCAAAATAGTGTCCTGGCCCTTGTGTGTAACCATCATCTCCAAGTGTTTGTCTCAAAGGTTGTTCACTTTCTTCGGCCATGACTTCTTCTCCTTACGATTGGCTAGATTGAGGGGTTGAGGTTGAGTGAGGTTCTTCTTGTTAATCCCTTTGCTTATCTAACTCCTTTTTCTTTCTTGTCTTGCTATTAGCTCTTTGGGCGATCCTCTCAGTTTTTGGGTCAAAGAGTAGTTGGTCTGTTAGAGTTTTACCTCGCATACACAAGAGAAACAAGATTAGAACCAAAGTGTTAGTACAACACAAAGGAAAAAGAATAAAATATGGATAATGAATGAAAGAATTAAACTCCAATATAGCAACAAATGTGAAAATGCCTAGTATTGAGACGCAAGTCCTTGGCAACAAGACCAAAAAACTTGTTAACCCATTGGCAAGTGTACCAATTTGTATAAGTAGACAGTGATAAGTACAAGTATCGTCTCCCAGAAGACTTGCATAATACTAGATTTCTTATAATTAATGCTATGAAAATAATTGTTCCCAAAAATAAACTAAACATTCTTGTCGGAATTTTTACGAACACGTAAGATGCGAAAAGTAAGTTGAATAATAATAAAATAAAACGTCAGAGTTTGACTACATTAAACCATCCTATCATGCAACATAAAGATTACCCATTGAGTTTATATTCCATTCATTATCATTAACCCTCAAATTTATCCAAACCATAATTCCTTAGTGGAGTAGACCTAAGTTATTTGTTTAAATCACCAATCCCTTGGTTTAAGAAAAAAAAGCTACAAGATGGCCAATAAACCATGTTCTATTCCTAGACATACAGTTTATTAGGTGCTCACTTTAGTTCTATGAAAAAAAGTGCTTTCCAACCACATTCAAAACCATAAAATCAAGTCATGGGGGATTAAACCATAACAAGCACTAAGCATGAAAGTAGAGACACAAATGAATAAAATAAACTTTAATAAATAACTTAAAATGTATACATGAGAGTAGGTTTAGTTACATCAAACCCCAACTAGGGTAAAATTAGCCACTCATTGAAGAGTGAACCAACCAAAATAATGGAGAAATAAAGAATTTGGATTGAGGCACCAAGGAGAGCTTCCTAGCACTATTCCCCGAGCCCTAGGACAAAGCAGAGTAGAATGAACCGTATCTTCCAAAAGTTGGGTCCTTTATTTGTTTTGTTGCATCTTCATTAAGTGAGGTGGCACCTATTCTTGTTGAGCAAGAACATGACTCGTTGAGTGAGAACCTTGATTACATGGTCTCTAAAGTGATGCTTGCTCAGTTGATAAGCAACTCGTTGAGTGAGAGTCTTGACTACTCTCTGGACTACATTTCGCTAAGCGAATATTTCACTTGCTTAGCGAGCTTTGGCAACCAGACTTCTTCATATTTTGGCCTCCTAACTTGCTCCAATCCTCTTTCTTCACTTCCTACAAAATAATCATCAAAACAACAATAAAATGCCCAAAATATCTAATTCTATTCCTAGGTCCTGATTACTTACAACTAATTGAATTTTGGGTTTGAACAAAGCTTTAACTTCGAAAAAAGGTGTAATAAGTGCACAAATAGGTGCCTAAAAGATATGCATGATTGGCATTTATCATAGGACAAAAAGGAACCCTAAAAGCAAATTTATAAGACGCACAATTATAGGGCATGTCTCCTATTACTAAGTTTTATTTAGAGATAATACATTCTTAAGTCTCTAAACTTTTGAGTTTTTTTAAAATAGGTCCTTAAACCATAAAATTTATAATCGAATCCTCAATCTTTTCTAATTTTTGTAATTAGGTTCCTAGGATCAAGAGGGAATAAAGAATATTCTATCAAAGTTAATGGTTTGTAAATAGACCATTAATCTCAGGGACTTGACTACAAAAATTGGCAAAGATTACAGACCCAATTACAAATTTTTATAGTTTAAGGACCTATTTTAAAAAAATCAAAAATTTAAGGACCTGTAGATGTATTATCCCATTTATTTACTATGCTATAGTTTAAACTTGGATATAATTTTTTAATTTGAGAGGAGTTTAAACTTCATATATTTGTAGAGTGTAGGAGTATTTATATAAAATGAATAAGTAGTAATATATTTTATTTAATTTTAAATATTTAATTTATTAAAATTTAAACGTTAAATTTTATTTATTTATTTTAGAGACAAATTGATTTTAGAGAAATATTTATTTTTTGTGTAAAATTGATTATAAATTACATAGGATATAAGTATTCACCGAAAGTTAGGACCAGTGGGTTGTTTAAGTCTTATTACTTACAGCATATTTTTAATTTAATTTAGAAATGTAATTATTTTTTTAAGTTATTCTATCAAATTATAAAAATACATATTTCTAAATAAGTTAATACAAACCTTCACTTGGGAAGTGTTTGTTCCCAATTTCTTATGGTTTTTTCTTTTTCTTAAAATGATAAATTGAACTAAATAAAAAAAATTAATGAAGAAAACTTTTAAAAAGAGAGAGATCTCGAGAAAAAAGTTAATTTAGAAGTTTTTGCCTTCTATTTTTCCTTCTCTTTTTTATTTCAAATTTTAAAATTTAAGAATTTATTATTCAATAAATTTTAACTTAAAATTAACTTTTAAACTTAAAATGTCAGACCAAATAAAATCTTAATATAAGTTTTCAGCTAACTTATAAGTTAATTTTGTCAAACACACACTGAATAGACATGTTGGAGTGTTAATAGTTACACTCTTATAACAATTATATCTTATGATATCAGCATAGATATTTAATTTAATTTATTCTTTCATATATTTTTAATAATTTATCTTCAATAAAGTATATTTCTTTTTTGAGAAAAGAGCCAGTTGTTAATAGAATTTCCTAGTTGTGATTGCATTTGATAGATTATTCTTACAATAATGTCCATGTCTTGACCAAAGATTAAAAAAGAATTTTTTATTTGTTCTTGAAAAAATTCTCTCAAAATTAGTGAACAAGGATCATCTCTATAATTTTTTTAATAATGCAATGTAGATAGATGGCAGAAAAGGCCTAGTTATTGGACTATCCAAACAAAACCCACAAATTGGAGGACATATTCTCATAGAAAGAAAAATGACCCAAGGGTAGAGATGCTGCCAAGGTGCCTGTAGTTTGTTAGCATAGTAGAGTAATTTCAAGGGGAGGTTAGGCGAATTTTGCTTATGGAGAAAGGAAGTTGGGAGGAAATCGTAAAGGTTACATGGAACATAATGTGATTGCAACAAGAAGACATTAAGGCAAATAACCAAGACAAACCATCAAACGCCAAGCATGCAAAGAGCTAAGGGGATCAAAGAACTAAGTGTGAACAACTAATTTTGTCCACCATTCTTGTTATTTATGTAATTTATTTGTTTCTTTTTATTCATTTCATTATTTTATACATAAAGTCCAAACACTTTAAATTAATATCGATGCAATAACTCAATTTCTTTTACATTGTTTTTTTATTTATTTATAACAACACTCAATTAAAAATCTCATTTCTTACTATGATTCATGTTATTTTCTCTTTTTCTCTTTTTATTTTAATTTAATTCAAAAATTATTCATTTATCTATTTATCTATTCTCTTGTTCCTCTTATTATCGGACTGGACTATTGCTAGTCTATTCTTCTTGTTTGCTTCTTTTGAGCCTTTCTTTTTATAATCAGAACAAAAAAAAGATTTTTTTTTCTTTTTCTTTTTCTTTCTTTTCTTATTTTTCTCTGAGGCAGCAACAGTCACCCATCCATTCCTCTTGCTGCACGCCGCTCTCACCCATGCCCTACAGATTTCACCAATTTCCTAAGCTAATGCTGCAAAATTGTCCTATTGCTTCTACAATTATCCTATTTCCTTGACTAATGCTGCATAATTATACAAGTTTTTTCTTCAATTAACCATACTTTCAGATCATTTCAAGCAACCTTAGAATACTTTTTAGGTCTATAAATACCATTGCAACATAAAGGAAAGGAGTTTTAAAAAAAATGGAAAGATAAAAATGAAAAATTGAGTTAGAAAAGAGAGACCACGCTAATAGGGGAAAACTGAAGTTAAAGTCATATAGCTAGGAGAAACGAAGGAATTAAAGCTAGGAAGTTAACTAGTATGTTTCTCTTAACATAATCCTTTGTTATCTTGGTGCTTGTATGCTTCAGATACCTATGCTTATGATGATGGTTTGATGTTTGACACAAATAAATAACCAAAAATATGAATACATGGTTCTGTTTATATACTGAATATATAATTCTAAGCCTCTTTCTAAAATGTTCAAGTCTTTAACTTACAAAATGTGAATAAACATCATTCTGCCATGAATTGAATCACACACAACACCAGTACACACGCACGCAAAAGAGGAGGTCACAATCACAACACACTCGGGTTTCCTTCTACCCCTTACACAGAGAACGCACAGCTTCAATATTCCTTGATCGCAATTTTTGTTAACAAAAATAAAAATGGTGTTTCTTGCCTTTAAGCCTCCATAAGTGAACATATGACCATACCCGGTAATGATCCCGCAACTCTCGCAAGTCCACAGATCGACGCTACCGAAGCTCCGTCAAGAAAGGTTTGAGTGCGCGTCGCCGCTTGCCACCGAACCTCTCGTAATGAGGATTAAGGCTTCTGAAGCCCTTTTGCGATTGTTGTTTTCCTTTTCTTTTTAATTTTACTATTTCTCTTAGGTTATTGATATCTTTTTCAGTAACGTGATGGGCTCAGTCCAGTTCAAGTGTTGCCTTTTTATTTGTGTTTTTTTTCTTTCTTTCTTTTATTTTCCCTTTCTTTTCTCCTTCCCTAGGCAGGGGTTGGGGCACATTTTGGTTTAAAGAACTGATTTGTTGTTTTTTAATTATTATAGGCTAAAACTTTTGCTTTGTTTACAAATAAATGGGCGTGAAATACGTTTTTGATATATATAGTGAAAACTTAGCTTATTTAGGTATTAATCTTCAAATAATAAAACGAAAAATGAAATGGCGACAAATAAATTATAAAGATTTATGGCACCGACTTCTTTTATAATTCTTTTTTATTTTGAAGAAAACAACGATAAACGAATAATGTTAATAATCGTAATACAATCGAATAATAATAATAATAATAATAATAATAATTTTAAATTAGAAACTTACAACTTAATAGTAATAAAATTAGAATAAAATCTTAAATTGAAAAAAGGGTTAATTAGACGTAACATCTTCTTAATGTTGAAATTTTGAGACACAAGCTATACAGTTTGATACCTTAAAACTTTCTCTTAAATAAAAATGTTAAACTAAAATTTAATTGTTATAATAATAAAATAACTTAATCAAAATTAAAGTAATAAATTGACTTGGGTATATACTTCTATCAATTTTATATTTTAGGGTGTATGAGTCGTGACGGTTCAAAAATCCTAAAATTAAAGTAATAAATAAAATTAAAAGATGACAATACACAAACATTTTCTATAAAAGAACTATGTGAATCTGATTCTCCATTGTACTGGGAGATACGTAAGAGGGGCTCACTCCTTTCGATCTCAAAAACAATTTAAGATAAAATAAAACTAATTTTTTTAAAAAATAAAATCTTCCTTTTTTGTTGTAATTATTTTTAGGGTAAGATAAATATTTTAAAAGTCATTAATAATTTGCTTAATTAATTAGAGATAATCGTCTTTATGACAGGCGTCGTAGGATGCTAATACCTTCCCTACGCGTAATTGACTTCTGAACCAAAAATCTGATTTCGTAGACCACTTTCTTTTTAGGTTTTTTTTTAATGTTTTTCCTTAATAAATATTGGTGGTGACTTTCTATTTTAAATTTATATTTTCGTCGTCACACTATAGCTTCGGTTGCGACACCAAGCAACCAAAAGTGGAAAGATAACTTAAATGAAACAAAAAGATAAGACAAACAAAAGAATGTCAAAGAGTAGTAGTAGAAGCAAGAAAAACAAGGAATACAAAATAACAAGCGCATTACTAAAACTAGGGGTGATCAACAGTCGGGTTCGATCAGATTTGAGCTTCAAAAGCGTAATCCAAACCAAGTTGTAACATGTTATTAATAGATCTGTTTTGACCATATGACTCTTCAGGTTAAACAGTTGGCTAGTTAAGTGGATTGTGAAATCTTCGGGTAGGTTTAGGAGGGTAGCACACAAGAGAAAAGAGAGATTGAAAATAAAATAAAAATGGATACACAAAAAATGGTGAACACCATTACACCTCCCCATAACCAAAGGTGTAAATGCAAAAGGGTCTCTCACTGCAACAAACTTGTCTTTTGTCGATCACGGTGGTGCAAAGCTACACTAAGTTTACACTTTACAGCTTCATTGTAGCATTGTTACTATTGTTGTACTTTTAAGGAGAAATATAGAGATGCATGAGAGAAATTGATCAGTGAGAGAAGAAAAGAAAGCAGAAAAGAAAAAGAGAACTTAAGAGAAGGTTTCAGGCACATGTCATGGCGTGAAGGAATAGAGAGTAATTTTATGCTATATTGAAATGAGATTTTAAAAATAAAAAAATTGAACAAGAAAAAAATGTAAAAGAAAGAAACTATGAAATGACTTAAAAGAAGATTAAAACATGATCAGTGATGATAACAGTCCACTACACAAGAAATGAAGAAAGTAAACTATAGCTACTATACATAGCTATACTACACAATGTTTTCAACTTTTCATTTATCTATGCTTTACGTGTAAGAGAGAATGATGTGAATAAAAGGCTGGAACAAGCACACTCAAGCACCTTAGGGAATCCTTTGCAAATTCCAAGTGGGCCTATTACAAGAGCAAGGGCTAAGAGATTCAAGGAAGCATTAATTGGACTTGTTCAAGACATTTAGGCCAAACATAACTCTCACCGATCTGAATTGGAGCTTAATCACATTTTCACTCTTATTTAGGCTAATGATGGAGTTGTAGAAGGAGTTTTGGGCCAAAACCACTCAAATTAAGAAGCTTGGGCCATCTACTATACATGGGCTGATTGTATTTAAGCTCAATTATGTTATTTTGGGCTGAAAAGAATGTTTTATGATCAGCTGATGTACTTGAGCGAATTTTACAGTTTTATTTGTCTTTTCATTTGACTTAGGATCAATAATGTATTTAGCTGTTACATAAGTTAAAAAGGCAGGCTAGTGCAGTTTAAATAGCAATTAATGTGCTGTTACATAGATGATTTAATGTCTAGTTAATAACCTAGGTCAACACTTAGCCTATAATTAGGCAAAAGTCATTATATCAAGCACTTAAGCATGAATGAAAGAGTTTTTTGAAAACAATCATAATATTGAGAGTCCTCTCTTTGGTTCTTTATAGAACTTTTCTAACTTATCAAGGTCTGATCATCCTTGTGGCATCTCTAAACACTTTGGGTCCTTGTTTCTTATACATCAAGGTTTCAAGTGGATCTTTAAACCTAAATTTTGCTTTCTTGGGGTGAGTATAATATCAAGTGTCTTGTGGGTTCATAGGTTATAAACCTTCCTGGGTTCACACCAGAGTAGCACTACTACACCCACTCCGCATGCTAGTTTTCAACCTTTCCTAAACATGTCTCGATCAAGTTAGACACCGACGAAATTAATTTGATGAAATCGAATCCGACCATTTAAATTGTTTGAAACCGATTTTTTCAACCCATAATACTCGTAGTCTGAACCAATCCATCATTTAGCCTCATTTTACTTCTCAGATATTTCAATTTCGATCAGTTGCATATTTTTTGCTCACCCCTAGCTGAAACCAATTCAAAGTAGGAGTGAAAAGTCATTCACTAATCATATGAACTAAACATAAATGGTTGGGCTCCATCACCACATGCCCCATTGATACGCTAAAAATACGCTCAAGGACAAGCGTACCCTTATCGCAGTAGGAACAAAAGGACGTGAGTCCCGATATCGAACCCAAAGGACTACATGGCAACTGCCAGTTTCCAGAGATTCTATATTGTTTAGATGAAATTAAATAGGTAGTAGATTGATTCAATAATAATAAACGTGTAACAAGAATTGCAAAACAAGTGGTGGCAAGTAGAGAAAAATTCAGAGAAAAATAGGCTTAGGGTTATGGTTTCCTTCGTGCTCTTAAGTTCCTTCACATCTAATTCTAACTAAACTTTGTACTATTTGTCAATTACCAATATTTTCCTACGCATTTTATTGTCAATTGTTGGTCATAAATTGCAATAATTCTTTCTAGGTTAATTTCCCAATTGATCATATGAGATATCAAAATCCTAAGAAGGCATGAAGAATAAAGGGAGGGATTAATTAATTATTTAATCCAATTAAAAATTAGGAATGAAGGTTGATCATACGACAAAACCTAATTGCGATACGGCTGCCGTTCAATTAATCAATTCGAAACGTACAAGGGACAATCAATTCCAAGTAAGAAAATGAGAATAGTAGAGCAATCTACCTGGCTGAATAGAAACAAGAATTCAATTAAAATTAAACATTTAGGGGTTCCAAACACTAAGTACACCACAACCCTAACAAGGAATTTAGCTACTCATGGCAAGAAAAGAAATCATAATTTCAAAGAAATACATCAAAGGAAAGAGAAGAAGAAATACTTTACAAGAAAAGGTTTTTCCCCTAGTCTCTGACTCTGAGTATCCTATTGCCCTCCAAGAATCCTTCTCCTAAAGCCAAAGACAAAAAAGGAAAATTGGAAAAAGAATGGAGATAAGATATAGATCCTCCTTCTGCTTTGCTCCTTACTATTTATAATACAATTTCAGAATTCTGGAGTAGGAGGCTTAACCCTGTCCATTCTGCACAATCTAGGCACATTAAAGATTAAAATAAAATTAAAAGTTGGACCTTGGACCCGCCCAGCGAGGTTGGAAACCCACTGGGCAGTTTTTTCGGAAAGGATCCACTATGTTTTACCACCGGGCGTGCTGACCTACCAGGCGAGATGCACAACACGCCAGGCGACCTACAGAGCCCGCTAGGCGATTGCAGCCTTGTGTACTCTGTTTTGCGTGTCAAGTCTCCTTTTTGTCTCGTTCTTGTGCTTATAAGCTTCTTTTGTGGTCCTCACCTTAGTACTTGCTTCTTTAAAGTCCACTTTGATAAGTATAATACTCCTCTGTGCCTGTAGATTATATTTCCTTTCTCTACTCAACTAACTTCTTTCATAAAATCTAACAAAATTAAGGCAATTCATGTAATTTTATATAAAAAGCTTAGAAATGCACATCACATGAAATCTTTCATTAATGGTCCATTTTCTCACAAATTTTCTATGAGCTAATGCAAACATCATGTGAACTTGCTCTATAAATCTACATAGAATGTAGATTTATCACCCATAGTATCAAACCAAAGAAAGAAAGTTCTCACAACTATGGGGCTAGTGCAACACGTAGTGCCCAATAATCAAATTGACTTAAAGTTCAAACTAATCTTTTCATTGGCTAAATATGTTGCCAAAGAGGCTCAAAGATCAAACTTATCCTATAAATGGCCCAACCAAAATGCCAGCGCATCAAAAACCATACAACACATGTAAAGCATAACCACCAACTCAACACATTAAAGCATCCTCACTCACTTTCCATTTCAGAGAATACACGTGAACATTAGATCCAAGAAGGTTGTCATTCTTAACAAGCTAACAACCTATGCTAGCAAAGGCTACTAATTTGGGGGGCAATTGTTTTGGACCTTAGGCTAGGCTAAGATCCATAAAGGGTCAAAGTACCAAACTCCCCTCAGTATGATGCATGTGGCCCATATGGATAGGACCAACCCTTAGCTAATTACAAGGGGTCCTATCCACAATTCACAGAGAACGCCACTATCTCCTTATCTGATGGTCAACCACCCGCAACAATAGAAGAAGGCCCTTATCATTCCTATTGTTAAGGACAAACTGAAAGCTCCCGTCTATACTTGAGAACACCAACAAGGTAGATTATCTCTCTATCCTTCACATTTAGACTTAGACCTAAATTGACTTGAGTATCAAAGTTCTTGCAAATAACAATTGTCATCGCAGAGCTTGTGAGGCTTACATTCAAGGACCACAATACTCACAACAAGCCCGCATGAGGCATATGATCATGATTCTTGGGCTAGTAAGGAACACATTTAAGTAATCTTTTAATAATAAGGCAAAAATCGACAAGAAAGATCACCCTTTGTATAAAAATATAATATAATGATTATAAGAAAGGTTTTTCATCATAATTAATTTAATTGGTAAAAATATATCTGAAATCAACAATTGTTTCAATACAGCATTATTGTAAAAAGTTATAACGTGGCTAAATTGCAAGGCAAATTAAAACAGCCAATAATAAATGACAAGTCATATAACACCTGTTTTTGAAGCTATAAGATATATTTTCTTTGAACTTCAATGTTCAAACAAACACGTTTCACTATGCATCTGCTTCCTTTTTGTTCTGCTCAAGGCCCCTATATATCAAACACACAAATAATGTTAATTAGAAACATTATCTGTGTTTAGAAACGCGATGAAAACGTAAGAAATCACGTCAGATTGATAAAAGATGTCAAAGCTATAACTAATTGCTTCAAACTGGACATGAAAAACCACGTTAAAAATGGCTTGAAACGTGTGTCCAAACATGCTATAATCATCTATATCTAAAATTAAAATGGCATCGAGGATATTAGAGGTGTTTGCCTTGTACTGATGACAAATGTGAGATTGTGTATGTGTTAACGTTGTGAGTCTCTCTATATAAATGGATAAGATTAATTGACATTAACCGTCAAATTTTGTAAAATAAAATTTTTAATAATTTTTATAAATGTTGAATTATATGTATTGCAAATTGAAATATCAAAATTTTTAAATAATATATTATTTATATAATTAATACAATTATGAATGTAATAGTCGTAAAACGAACAGAACTCAAACATAAATTAAATACCAAAAGAAAATCGTGCAAACGCCTTTTTTTATTATTACCCATTAAAGGAGAAACTTAAAACAAATCCAGTTAAGTATAAACTTTCTATAGTTATGAAAATGTTAATCTTTATGTATTAAAAGACAGTCGAAATCTTATAAAACGTGAGTACTATATTTTTAATCTCCTATAATTACTCAATTAATAGTCAAATTTCTTGCCATTTACTTATTCTTAAGGGCTCTTTCACATAAAAATAAAATCCATCAATTATATTTATGTGTGTGTAAGCTTTTAACATTAATTAGTGGTGAAGGATTTTGATGATTTGTTTTAAATAATCTTAAATTTAAATTGTCATGAGGATATTTTAATTAATTACCTTTGAGCTCTGAACCACCTTGAGAATTGATACAATTGCACTGTCTCATTGGAGGCATGGCATACAACAAGATGTAGGTTACGGGGACGTATCACCCAAGCAAACCTCATGAACAATGCCGAATAAACACACATAACTGCACTATATACGATTTATTAATTTCCAAAATTAAATTAACTAAGAGCCTTATATAAATTGGAAAATTCAATTACGAATTAATGCTTCTCAAACAAGTTAATAATAGTAGTTAACCTCCAGTCATATTGACAGATATCGTTTCCGGTGGTTTCTTTGTGTCCATTGCTGCCTGATAAATAGTAATCGCAGAGTGATTCAAATTAGTTTGTGCTTTGGTGACAAAATGAAAATTAGATGAATTATTTTCACTTCATATTTATTTACTAATTTTTAGCTACAGCTTAATTTAGTTTGCTCTTGATAGAGAGTAACAATAAAATTAAGGCCATATATTGTTTTGAATATGCAGAAAATAAAATTTAACTAAAAATAAATGATACATATATAAATAAGAGTGACATAACAAATAGACCCAATTTGTTTTCAACAAGTGGAAAACAATTTGCAGCCTGCAATAACAATTTATTAATTTGATTAATCTAATATATGCCAAGTAACAATTTACCGCAAGAGGAAGGCTCCAGTTGAAGGTAGGACCCCAAAAATGAGTGGATTTTAGGCCAGTGGGACTGTTCCAAAAGAGCGAAGGTAGTTCATTTTGTGAGCTATTTTCAGTATTTTGCAGCCTGCAGAGTGGAAATATTAAATGTATTAGTTTTTAATTTTTCAGTTTGGCACAATGTAAATATCCAATATTTTTCTTTCTCCAGATAAATATATGGGTTACTGCATATCGTATATAGATAAGTAAACAGTAAACTAATTGCCTTCTCTTATAATATTAGTTTTATTTTCTGAATTCTATATCTTTTTGGCCTAAATTTATTGTATTTTTTTTTATACGGGTGGCTTAAGGGCAAGGTCACTATTTACCAAAACCCATGCTTTAAACCCCAATATTGTTAGTGAAAAAAAAGTAAGGTACAAGGTAAATATCCAAACTCTAGCAAAATAAGTTGTTGTTTCACTGAAATGGTTGTTTTAAATGATAAAATAAATTGTAAGGCAATTTTAGTGTAGTAGTTGAAGAAGGGTCTTTATAAGGTCAATAATTTGGGCATCTTTAAAATGAGAATATGGGAATTGTGAAAATCAAAATGATACGCAAATGATATGAGAAAACCAAAATAAAATGAAAATAATTTTATTAGAAAAACAAGTGAAATTATTCTAAAGAAAATTAAAAAACAAAGATGATCGTGAATACTTATATTTTATATTTGAATAAATGATTAAAATTAGAACATCAAACCGTATGAGTTATACAAAAAAGTTTAATTTAAATAATGCATTTTCTTAATTATTATGAATATTTAATAAATAGAAATAAAATAAAATTTAATTATATACACTACCAATGTAAATTATACATAAACATTTATGTACAAAAGTTATTTTATACTGACAAGTAATAGTGCACATAAACTAAACTCAATAAAATATATGATCATTTTTATAAGCAAGAATATACGATCATTGATAATAGTTTTTTGGTATATAATGACGACAATTAGATTTTAGCATATAAGCTTATGTAAAATTGCTCAAATTCTCATCATACATCGAACTCCAGTGGATTTTTCAATCTATGGTAAAATGAAAACGTGAAAAATAAATATATTGAATTATACTTAATATTTTATTTGATCAGTGTGTACCCACGCAATTAATAAAAACAATTTTTTTAAATATCTTTCTCAGACAAAAATGTTAGCATTATTCCTAATATTATCATTTTTTCTTATGTTGTGTGTCTAGCTTATTTTTTGTTGCTATGTCTCCATATTATACATCTTCAAAAGATATATAATTAAAATTAGTATAGATTATATCAGATTTGGTTTGATAGTCCTCCATCCTTTCAAAACATAAGAATCCATCCCTAAATGAAACCTTTGTTTTGATTCAATTCATATACAAAATGAAAAAAAAAAAGTTATTTGTTCGCAAAGATCCAATCCATACATCTCAGTTACTCTATTTCTTTATGATATCGTTTGTTTATTATTGCACTATTAGATCTTTTCATAGCAAACATATTGAAGAACAGAGAGGAAAGATTGATCGTACTAGATAAGCAGTGCTGTATTCTGTTGTTATTTACAATAAGAAAAGGGTATACAGAATTAACAAGAAAGCAGTACCTGCAAATTAGGATTTGGGAGATCAATGCAAGCTATCCTCTTGATCAACTGGGTTCACTTCAATCGTCATTACCTGTTCTTTATCTTAGCCAAAACAGTGGTACCGGGAAAAGCACAAGAAAGAAGCCAATGAATATCCTCTGAATCGAGGTACAAGTCCAAAATAACTTTCGTGTTAAAATTACAAAACTATCCTTTGGTAATTGGTATTATCTCTTTCTCCACTTGTTGACTTGGCATTACGTGTCCTAAGCTTTTGTAGTAAAAGAATATTACTATTTACTATCATTTTGACAATCGTTATTTTTTTTTTTAGGGCTTACTTAAGGAAAAAAAAATAAAAAAATTTGAATAGGGAATATATTTATTATATTAAAAACATAAAATTTATTTAATATTTATTTTTAAGTAATCAAAAGTATTTAATAAGATTATTTAATATTCTTAAATTAGTACTTTAAGACATTTTTTAAAATTATTTATACTTTCTTTATTTAATAATAGAAAGGGAAAATAATTTAATGTTTTTCTTCATTTAATACTTGCGGTTATTTTGGTAGCTTAGAATAGCCAAAATTAATAAAGAAAGAGAATCATTTTTTTAATTATATATGGGAGAGGATTTGATTATTCACATTAAATACAAACGACAAAAATAATAATGAGAAAATAAGCTATACACTGACCATATAAAGCAGTTTTACAATGTTATTCAATCACAACCTACCATATATGGTAAGTTTGTTGACTTTTATAATAATTACCTTACAAGTCATATCAATGGTGATTTTGATTGGTTGATAGTGTAAAACTTTTTACATTGACAATACATAATCATTAAATTCAAAAATAATATAATCAGCGTGAAAAAATATATAATAAAACAGTGCACAAAGTTAGAGGACAATCACACTGAAAGAGAGTATTTTATAATATAAATAATAATCATAATTAAAATAAACTTGTACCTAATATGTTAAATTTTTAACGTAATTGTTTAAATTTCTATATATCCTGTATTAATTATCTACTAAATATTTCTATACATTTTAAATGTGTGTATGTATATATTTATTGGATTTGCTAACATACACTTATTTATTTTTTAATTAGAGTACGTAGCAAGTTATACTATTAGTGTATTTTAAAATAATTATTAATTATAACTTGCTAACGTACTGTAACTAAAAAAACAAGTTGATGTACGTTAGCAATCCCCATAAGTATTTACTAATGTACACCTACTTGTTTTTTAATTAAAGTACATTAGTAAGCTACACTGTTAATGTATTTTAAGATAACCCTTAATTATAACTTGTTAACGTACTCTAATTAAAAATCAAGTAAGTGTATGTTAGCAAATTCCTTATATAATTTTTTCCTTTTGGTTTTTTTAAAAAAAGATTCTGTCAATATCCATGGCTGTTGTATATTCAATGTCAGTGAAACAAATTAATCTTATCAACTGATTAATCATACAAGTAGCTGAAACATCTTACTGCATTATTGATTTTGAGTAAATAGTATATGTAATGATACTATAAATAATGTTTATATTGTTATTTAATTATAAATCGTCATGTATGATAAGTTTGTTATCTTTTTATAACAATTACCTTAAAAATCATATAAACAATGATTTTTGATTGATAAATAATGTAAAACTTTTGACGTTGATAGTAAATAAAAATTAAACTCATTGATTTTCATTTGTGCCATTTACTTCCAATGAACCTTGTTTATGAAAAAGCACGCGACAGATAAATTAACTCAAGTATAAAGGTGGAATTGTACCCGCCACAAAATTGTACCAAGGTGGATTTTCAAAACATAAAAAGTATATAATATTTTCTTTATTTAATTAGAAGATTAATAAAAGATATTATGAAAAGATTTATAATTATTCTTAGAATAAAAGTTAAATGCAAAGCATCTTATTTTAAATGAGAAAATTTACATGCTTATTATAAGACAACTCACATGCTTATCTTAAATTGCTGTATACATAACATAAGTATATTGTCATTCATTTGGAACATAAGTATGTGTCTACTTTTATATATGGTTAAATATATTTTTTGTCCAAACAAAATGATTAAATTTTGATTTTGAATTTTGAATTTTTTTTATTTTCATTCCTTAAAAATTTAAAATCACTTAATTTTTGCCATAATTTTTTTTCTCTTTTTTAACTTTTAATAATAACAAAATATATAGATTAAATATTTTCGAACTATGGATGTTTGCACCTGTCTAGAAATTATATCTTATAAATATGTCTAAAATAAGAAAATTGAAAGATATCTTGTTTATTTAAATTTGGAGAGAAATTCATGAACTTAAATAAGTTCAGGATTTGAGTATCAATTAAAAATTTTAGTAAAAATATTATATTAAAAAGTTTGTTATATGAAATTTAGAATTTAATATGAGGTATTTTAAAAATAATTATGGGGTAATTAACTAAACTAATTAATTTAGTTGATAATTAGTTTAATTAAATGGGTTTGAGTCGTGTTCCTTTTCCTTTATCTTTTCTCTTTTCCCAGATTTCTCATCAATTGTGAAAAAATAAATAAAATTAGTAGTTTAATGATAATTAATATTTTGAAATTTAATTGAATATTTGTATTTATAATAATAAATAAATTATAATCTAGTTAAACCAAAAATAATTAAAAGAACTTATATTTAATTAGGCTTTGGAAGAAATATTATGAAATTGAATAAAATGGAATTTTTTTGTAATTATTTTTTTAACGATGGTGTAATATTAGAAAAGATACTTAATGCTGAAAAAATTTAATTTATTATATTGTGTATTAAAAATGTTTATATGGGTAACAAATTAAATTAATTAAGCTAATGGGTTAATAGGTATTTAAATTAGAATAGAGTATGTTTTCCTTTCTTTTTGTT